>JAPJBO010000189.1:0-255000 GCA_030068145.1 Diplonema papillatum | reverse complement strand
GAGATCGCCCATGAAGGACAGCCAATGACCAGAGCGGTACCAGAACGACTGTGCCAGAATGCGAGCAAATGGCCAAGGAGCGGCGCCAGAACGACTCCCAATGACCAAAGAATGCCGCTAGAACGACTACAAATGCCCATAGAGCCTGAATGACGGCGGTCGGCCAAAGAGCGGCGATAGAACGACTGCAAATGTCCAAAGAACGGCGCTTGAACGACTGCAAGTTGCCCAAGAGCAGCGCCAGCATGACTGAAAATGGCCAAACGCGGCGCAAGAACGACTGCAACAGGCTGGAGACCGCCCAGGAATGACAGCCAATGACCAAAGAGCGGCACCAGAATGACAGTGAACAGCCACAGAGTGGTACGAGAACGACTGCAAATGTCTAAATCACCTTGCTTGAGGGACGGCAAATGACCGCAGAACGGTGCCAGACTGACAGCCAATGACCAGCAAGCGGCACCAGAATGACTGCCGACGACCAAAGAACGGAGCTAGAATGACCACAAATGCCCAAAGAGCCGCGCCTGAATGACAGCGAACCGCCAAAGAGCGGTACTAGAGCGACTGCAAATGTCCAAAGCACCTTTGTTTGAAGGACGGCAAATGACTGCAGAACGGTGCCAGATTGACAGCCAATGGCCAAGGATTGGCACCAGAACGACTGCCAATCGCCAGAGATCGTCCCAACAATGACAGCCAATGAATGACCAGCAAGCGGCACCAGAATTAACGAACAGCGTGACACGTGAATGGTATCGTTTGGCTGAACAGGAAACTGTCCAAACCTGTCAAAGAATCCTGATCAATCATCAGGCAAAGACAGTTGGATAAACAACAAAGACTGCCTGCGTCGGCCGCGCTTGCAGCGCGTTTCCGAGGAACACCACGAGGAGGTGCAGGTCAGATTTTTGTCCCTCATGTCAAAAACAAGCAATGAGCCATCGTCTGGACTTCGAAGCGGAGGATGATGAGGAATATCCTTTGTGTGACTCTTGATCCCTTTGAAGACATTCCTGCAGTTCACAGGGCCACCTTGCCAAAGGAGCTCTCAACAATGCGATGAGTGCCCCTGATGTCGAAATGGGGAAGAAGTTCCGATCTTCGAAAGAACGTCGTTCGTCTGTACTTCGAATTCCTGTTCTTCAGATGCATCGGTCAAAACCATCATCAAATTGAGCACGCACACCGCTCTCTGCACCTGTTCACTTAATCGCAAAAAAAATTGCATACTTCATTGTTTCCGGTGGGCGCCAAAACAACCGTCATTGAACCTCGTCACCCCGCCATCTATTCTTTTGGTGTCATGTTCTTCCGGTTGTTTTTATTACCTTTTTTTTGTCGTTTCATTTTGAATGGGTTCCACTTCTTCTTGCTCGAGTCGGGCCTCCCATAGATGAGAGGCCCCCTTTCCTGGACAAGACAGCCGCCTTCTTTCAAAGCTTCGGGATTCACGAGGGGGCCCGCTAGGGCCTCCGAGTGCGGGTTTGCGGGTCCGGGTGGGCTCGATGAGGACCCTGGGGGCGCCGATGCTGTGGGGGGGATTGACACCTCGCCCACGCTTCGCCGGGGGCGAGGAGACGCACGGGGTGCTGGAGGCGAGCTTTCCGCGGGCAGCTGCCGGGGACGGGAAGAACTGGGGCGGGGACGTGTTCCCGCAGTACGACGCGGCGCGGCGGGCACAGCGTTCGCTGCGCTGGGACGTGCCCACCCCTCTGCCGCAACGCCCGCGCCTTCCCGTGCTTGTATCGGCTGCGCAGGCGGACCCTCTGCTCCGCACGCAGTCGGTCTGCGATGCCTGCGCAAAGCAGAAGTGCGCGGTGTGCACTGGCATGCGAAGAAACTACAGCCTTGTAGTTGACCAGTGCTGCCAGGTGCACCACCGCCCGGACGACGGCCTGCGCATTCAATGCTGCCGGGCGCATCGGCTGACGCGATGCGGGACCTGCCCGAACGCCGACGCGTGCTGCGGACGGGGGCATCACAGGGGTGGTGCTGGCCGCGACAGCAGCAGTGGCGACGGGGGTGGCGGTGGTCATGGCGGCCGGGGCGGCGGAGACAACAGTGGCGGAGACGGTGGCGGCGGCCGCGGCACTGGTCGCGGCCGCGCACGCGGCGGCGCACGCGGTGGCGGTCGCGGCGGCGGCGGCGGTGGCGGTCGCGGCGAGAGCGACGGCCTCACAGGCCGGAAGCGGCGCGCGCCGTCCCCACCGGGGACACCTACCAGCCGTGGCCGGAGAAGGCGGACGACGAAATCGCCCCCGAAGCGCGCCCCCCCGCCAGCAGGCAGGAAGCGACCCGCGCCTTGCACCCCCACGACCTCTCCCGCAGCCGCGCTGCGCGCACGACGACGACGCGCCGATCTCGGCGACGACGGCACTGGCCTCGCCGGCCCGAACACTCCGCGCCCACCCGGCCCCGCCCGGCCCTCTTCGATGGCAGGCCCTGACTCGGGCCCTTTTTCTGATTCTGGTTCCGACCCTCCACGGGTCACACAACGATCGCGCCCTCCCGCCGGCTCTTCCCGGCTACTCACGTCCTCCGCATCGCGGCGTGCCTATCGGCGCAAGCGAGAAAGCGAAGACTCCGATTCCTTTTCGGATTATGAGATCGTGAGCAACTGCCAACAACAGTTGCAACCGACTAGAGTTGCGCCGCGCCGAAAGCGCGGAAAAAGTGACCCTTCTGGAGTCACATAGCGAAAAGCTGGCATAGTGTGGTACTCATTTGCATGCAAATGACTCCCCACTAACGCAACAAGACGACGAAACGTTGTGATTTCTTGTGCTAAAAAATAGGTGGATCACCCCAATTAGCCCATTTTTCGGGACTAGAGGTCCTATGAATATGCAATATGAATAGCCTCCATTCGAGCCGCCCCACTTTTGTCTACACTGTATTGTTTTTGGATTTGATAATTGTGCGGAGCTAGCTTTCTTTTCTCCCTCCATAATGCATAGGAATGGCAGAGAGCAGGCGTCGGCCTTCAGGCCGGGAGGCCCGGGTTGGAACCCTGCCGAGGACACTTTTCCGGCCTTTTTTCGGGTTCTTTTCGGGTTCCGGGGTCTAATGTGCCCGAAAATTGCATTTGTTGTGAAGTTTTTCAAAAGCTCGCGGTTTTTGAGTCGGGTCTCCCTGGCGCCGAACTTACCAGTACACGCCTGCGCATCTAGTTTTGAACACCAGGAAGGCTTTGAAGGTTCGCACCGTGGTTTCCGGGAAAAGGGAAGGTTCGAGGTTAAGGAGAAGGCAAAAGCGAGCTCACGTTTTGTGCTTGTGTGTGAGGTGTGACAAGTGGGGGGCGTTTCCTTTTTTTTTACCGGCAGACTCGTGCTAAATCAGCCTATTTCCCCCAGGGTAAGCTTTGGCTCTGCCGCCCCTAGCGGCCTAACGAAGCCCGGTGGGTTTGTGGTTTGCCCTTCGGTCGCACTTGCACTTGCATGCCATTGGTGAATCCCGTAACAGGTTCCTCGATCCATGCTCATGAGGCATCGGATGGCAGCAGCAGTGTCAGTTTCTTGCTCAGCTGGAGCGGAATAAGCTTGGATGCACAAACCGGGCGGGATGTGGGCCGAGATGTGGCTTCTGATCGGCAGGCTGGCTGAATATTGGCCGTCTGGTTATCAGCCGGTCGGTTTTGCAAGAATTTCTTTTCCGGCTGAAATCATCTGCCTTTTTTCCTTAGCGCGAATACGGACTACAGACACTTTTGGTCTTCGGCACCAACTTCCAAGTGCCAAGGGCTCTGAGAGAAAAGTTGGTTTCTTGCACTCGAGTTTTCCGGATTGTCACAAGGGGCCGATATGGCAATCCGGAAAACGCAAGCGCAAGGAAACAACTTCTCGAGACAAGAAGACGGCTCCAGACGACTTTGAGACACTGCGAAAGGCTACTTTTGGGAACGGAACCGCACTACCCTGAGCCCAAATCCTGGACGTGGTTTCAGGTGGCAAATTTGGCAAATGATCATGATCAGAAGGTCCTACTTGGGCGGTTCAGTTTCCTCACACATTGCATGTGGCTAAAAAAATAGCTGCTTTGCCGAGGTCCCGAACACCGTCTTCTCGTTTCCGCTGCGAAAGGACGCTGGAGTGGCTGGAAGGAAAGCTCGAACGTTGTAATGCACGACTCTTCAAGCAGTATGTCGAGTCTCTCAAGCTCTGGAAACTGCAGGGTTGGCGAGACAAGCTTTGGTGGGCAGATGAGCTTCCCATCTTGTTGGCAGCGGTTGCCTTAGAAGTGAAGCTTGTCATCATTTGGTCAGTTCAGCCTCTGCCAACGCCCTGCAACTGTTGTTGTCAACCGTGTGCCTTCCACTTTTAGAACCAGCCCAAATTGTACTCAACTTTACTTACGACTTCTTCTCTCTTATCCTATTCCTAAAGAGTTTCTTTTATATCCTTAGCTAGGACTAGGGCTATAAGGGAAAACGTTTTCTACCCAAGGTACATAAGATAATTACACCAAATAATCGATGTAGCTGCTGTGACTCCGAATGGAAGGGAGGAAATATAGATGTAGGGCAAATACAATACAAACACAACCTGTTTTGGTAGCGGTTATTGTGGTTTAGGGGTTCGGTGTTTTAGGGGTTTGTTCTTCGCTTACACCACCGTGTGTTGTTTTCTCACTCAGGCTCAGGACTTTGACCTGTTGTGTTTGTGTGTCTTGTCTTGTGGGTACCTCACGTCCGTTCAATATGCGGTAGATACAGCACTTGAGATCCCTTTGGTTCTTTGTCTGGCAGCTTTTGTCGAGCATTTCCTTCCAAGCTGGCGCTTATGTAAAAAGAAAACCAAAAAAAAGAGAACAAGGTAGCTAGTGACGAAACAAGAACAAGGAAACAGGTAGGTTGGTTAGGCAAGAACCGGAGAAAAAAATAAGAAGCGCATCATCGGTGTAGATGCAGGCACTGCAGACCCGAAGCTTGATTGTGGCAAATCTAATTTGTCAAGCATGATGTGTGGATGGGATACACCTCGTGATTCCAAAATGGCGGCTGGAGTGGAAAAGAGTAGGTGGTGGTTTCAGCCTATTGCAAAGCCCGCATTGGCATAGCATGCAACGCTTAACTTGACACAAGGTTCCAACTTTCCTGGTAGAGTGGTTAGTAACCCGGTAGAAAGACTGGCTCCACAATTTTGTACCTCAAGTCTGTTGTAGTGGACATTTTTTCTGGGCCTTCTGTGTAAAAGAGGACGTTGGGAATTTTGCGTGCAAAACACAAAACCTAGATTCCCCACTACGAGTCATCCTCGATGACCAGAGCGGGCGTAGTTTCAATGGGCGAGGCATCGGAAATGTCTTCGACCACGTCGTCGAACATGTCAAGCTCCGATGGGACCTCAACTGTATCGACTGCTGTCCAACCTTTGCTGTGCGCTCGTCGGTAGTGATGCGAAGCCCCAAGCATGACCACAGCCGCGACAAGAACGAGCAACACCTGCATTGTAATTATGAAGTATAATACCGGAGCATGGTGCCGGATACGACATTTCTATGTGCCACAGAAGAGGACTGAGGTACATACCAGAGCGATACCAATACTGGAGGCAGCATCCGATGAAGGCTTTTTTTCTGGTCGATTTTGTTCTTCGCCACTGAGGGCAATCGCGCATGCGTCATGCGCTGTTCCTGGATCTTGACCGCACGTGTCAAGCGGGGTGAACCTCGCGTCAATTATGGCACGATAGCAAACTACTTTGATGGCGGCCTTCTTCGAAATACCCAGCAATGTTGAGAAAGTGACAGCTTGCGCAGTATTGCTACATTCGTCAAGTCGCACCTCCGGAGTCGCTGCATTGTCCACGGCACAGGTCTTGCTTCCAACGTGCGTAAAGTACGAGGACTGGTAGCAGACCGACATATTCGTTCCGATGGAGAGGGTATTCATGAATGTATCATTCAAACATGTACCGATGGGATCAGTGGGCATCAAATCGGCGGCGGACCGCTTGTAGGTGCCCAATAAAAACTTAGAGTCGCAGCCACTGAAGCTGTATGTAGTAGTCGCTATCTCGGCTTTCATCAATTGCTCAGCCGCCAGGGCGAACTGACAGACATCCTGATGTGTAGCTGCAGAGTCCTTTTCGAACCCAATTTGCACCGCGTTTATGTCATCGTTGCACATAGTACCGTTTAATGGAACCTGCTGCTCTCCTGACTTCCCTTTGCAGTCCACCTGCTCATACCATTGCAGAAGGTAGTGGTCGCTTGCACCGCACTGCTTTGGAGAGGTGAGCAAAAACGACTTATCCTTGTATGGTTGGCATACGCCAAAAAGCGAGTTGTAGAAGTACAACTCCGCGGTGGGAGAACCACAGTCGTTAAAGGTCACCATATGGAGCTGGGCAGGCGAACTGAAGACAGTGACACCGGGCGGGGGATTCGTATGCTCATTGATGGCTGCTCTTGCAACGCAGCACAGCGCACACCACACGAGAGCTCGCTGCATGTGGTTGGGTTTCGAACTTGCTACTTGTGGTTCTGAAATTCAGCTCAAAATGAGGCGTTCCTGCAGTAGTTTTCGTGTTGCCGAAGATGTGTGTCAGTCTGTTGTCTTGCGACCTTTATATTGTTGTCTTTGTGGTTGTGTGCCTCGTCCTCTTTCTTTTTCCCTGTCTGATTGTGCGGGTGGGAACTTTTCCCGTTCTCGTGTTGCTTCAGGGGGTTACTCAGGATTTGCTCTACCCCGGTTTTCCGGCGTTTGTCATCAGATCTATCGGCTCTTTGCACAACTCTTTCCCATGGCCACGGCTTGTTCTTGAGCAGCTGGTTGGGCAGAGGTCTTCGAGAGCCGCGTATGCAAACTTTTTTCGTTGTGAACTTAAAGCTGCCAAGCTGTACTTCAACCGCTGTCCGCCTGGCCATGACTCGTGGAGCTGTTATAGCGTGATACCCTGAGTTGTTGTGCAGTGTAGTAGTGTACAAACCGGTTGGGAACTCCCTTTTTTAGACTGTTTCAAGTTTTTATTCCAAAACCAGGAAACCGGCCCAAACTGAACCCCTGTACGATGCTGTGCCTGAGTATCCGCAAGACGTACCCTTCGTTCAGTGGGAACTGAGACCTTCCCATCAAGCTGCTACCGCTGTAGGTCGTGCGGTTGCCAAAAAGCAGAGAGACACACGAAGACCACACCTGCCGGAGGGTCTCGCCCCCGGCAGCGCCATCATCGGCGCAGTCACAGGGCTGAACATTTTTCCCGGAAGCTCCGACCGCAGAAATGCTTCAAAACCAAGCGAGTTTTACGCGAATGTCGTCGGGAAAGGGCTGGTGCTGACCCACAAGATTCTGCTGAGTCTTGCCTCCCGAGGAATCTTGATGCTAAGTTCACCGTGGGCACCGATGGCAAGTTCGGGGTCCGCACCCTCGGACCCCCACCCCGCTTCGACTGCATTCGAGGAGTTTGTGGTGGCGTCACACGGGAAGAAGAAGAGACGAGACCCTCGCGCCGCTGATCCAGGGTCTAACATAAAGCCCGAAACGTAACATACAACCCCCACCCAACGAACCGGGGAATAGCTCAGTGAAAGTAGCAAACGAAGGTCGGGGAGACCGAAAGTCCTCTCAGTACGCGAAATCCGCAGTGTGAAAAAGAACGAAATCACGAAAAACGAAGAGTACATCTTTACCAGAGTGGGCACCCTATCCATCTCGCTCTGCAAACGATCCCATTCATCAAGCGAAGGTCTTCAGCACGCACCCCAAGACAAGACACGGAATGCTGGGAGGCGATACCTTTCAGTCGTCGTAGCTCTGTTTTATTGCTCCCGCGAACCACGAACAAAATAAACGGGAAGCTGGGACGTACAGGATGAGGCGCGGGTTCAAGTTCGAACGAGCATCAAAAACCCCTCAATCTGCCTGGGCACGTGCACTGTGTCAAGCGATGTTTTTTCATGCACATCTTACCGCGACGCCATTGCGCCCATGTGGCTCAACAAGCTACCGACTTGACCCAGCTCTTGCAGCCAGTACACTGTGCTTCTTGCGCGGAAGATATGTGAAAACGGGTTAAATGACTGAGGACGAATCTTGTGAGCCCGAGCTCTGGTCAACCTAACCTGGAAAGGCAGAGCTGCCGTATGCGCCAAAAGCAGGGAAAACAACACAGAAAACATCACAAGGCTCGGGAAGGCGGTTGCAATAGTCCAGTGGGATGTACCTTTGTGTCAAGCTGCTACAACAACACGGAAAGAAAAAACACCTTACTTCAGCTTTTTGCTGCAAGTTACGAAGCAGCCTTACCGAGGGACGCCAGTTGAGGGTTGCCCTTTGGCACGGCTGTTGTAGGCTTCAATATTTGGAAAGAGCAAGTCAGTGTCTCGTCTATGGACATGACAGCCCCAGCATTGTTGAACTCTCCACAGTAATTTGGTGCAGAGAACAAAGTGATCAGTTCCCGTTCACCAAAGAAGAGGTAGCCGTCGTCAACGACTTGATGCGCACGCACGACCAAATCAAGTTTGTGCTTTGACAAGAAATCGCACAATACATCTTGCCCGAACGTGACTGACACGCCTCGTTCGTTGTCGCCCCAGCCAACTAAAGAATCATCAGGATCGCTCCACAGCAGGTCACACGCTAGTCCAGCATCTCCGACATCGCTTGGACGGAGAAGCTTCGAAATTTGAGTTAGCAACGAGAGCTCCGGGCTAAGACCCCCGTGGCAGCAAAAGACACGTTCGCTTATTACTGCAGCAAGCGGAATGCAGTTGAACAACTCCGTGAACTGCTTCCAAAGCCGGAGCGAGTAGCGACGCTTGCACTCATCGTAGAACCCATAAATCCTGTTTATGGCTGCGCATTCGTGGTTCCCGCGCAACAAAAGGAAGTTGTCGGGATATTTTACTTTGAACGCCAGCAACAGGCATATGGTCTCTAGGCCTTGCTTTCCCCGGTCAACGTAGTCACCCAAAAATAGGTAGTTCGCTTGCGGGGGGTAGCCACATGTGTCGAAAAGCCGCAATACGTCGTTGTACTGCCCGTGTACATCTCCGCATACCTTAACAGGTGCTTCAAGTTCCAGCAAGGCGGGTTGCCTCAGAAACACTTCTCTTGCCCTCAAAATGAGTTCTTTCATCTCGGGCTCAACAAGCATCACTGTCTTTCCTCGGGAGCCCTTGATCGAAAGCAACTTTTCGATGATGGCATCCGGAGAATATATCATCTTTCTAGCAAACTGCACCCGACCTCTGTTGTTCCATGCTCGTCCCCCTGAAAGTGCCTGTGTGTTCGGTTTGCCAACTCTGTCGCGAGACAGAGACTGGTGCAGTCCCAATAATTGAACAACGCTAAAACTCCTTTCCCAAGCACGGTACGACTCAAAGAGACGCATCAAGTTTCTCAAGGAAGCTTCTTCTTTTACTGGGCGGGGGCCAGGAGCAACAGCTATAGCACAAGACGTGGCATTATGTGCGTGGAAGCCGACCACTAGGGTCGGTTTTTGTCACTCGCTGCGGGTCTTCGATGCTCTCAGTTTGAAATTCGTGCTCTGTGTAGCGGTAAGAACTTGTGTCTTTTAGATGCTTCGGCTATCCAGATCAACAGCACTCGATTCTGCCTCAAACATTGTTCGAGGCACGCACCTTCCAAAAACCTTAGTCGCTGTTGCATGTCATCTAGCCCGATTCTTCGAACGTCAAAAAAAAAGGCAGTCTGGGTCGGCAGAGTGCTAACAGTTAGCTCCTCGATAAGCTCTCCCGGCGACCCCAAGACGTTCACTTGCACTTGGAACTGCCTGCCTTGTTGGCACTTGCACTTTACAGCAGTCAATGCTGGTAGGCGGTCGTACGACACCGTGCTTCCAGTGTTTCAAAGCAGGACTTTCCCAGGTCCAAGGCATCGCCTTCTCCTTCAATCACAGCAAGCTTTCCCGGTGCGATACAAGATGTCTATTTGACAACACAACACACGAGTCCGTACTGGCTACGTTGACTCGGCGTTTGTTGAGACACAATCCCGACAGCTGCATATGCCATCGCGACCCAAAGGTTCTGCAGCTTACACCCCTCAATTATTCGCGTGGTGAGAGATGTCGGAATCCGGATTTAGGAGACCCCTCAATTATTGGTCTCCCCCCCCAAGTATAGGAAACAACAGGGGATCGGCTGAAAAATATCGATTGGGCAGATTTCCTTTTTCTCCGCTTTCTAGCTTCTCACCTGCATGGTACGACTGATTCGAAAACACTGGTGTGAGCTGGAATAAACGTACGTGCGCTCGGCTAAAGACCGGCGCGGGGAGAGAACTCGGGCGAAGCTAAGTTCGGGCGAAGCAAAGTGCGGGTTCTGGTGATGCTGAGTTCGGTGTGTGGTAGCAAGTTTGGTTTGCGATGGCAACTTCGGCGCCAGAACCCCCCGACTCCGCTTCCCGGGGTCCCCGCAAAACTCCGCACTATTATCTAGTCCAAAATGTTCATAGGACCAGTCTCGAAAGATGTCCTAAACTCGGCTACTAGGCGCTGCTCTGGTCCGGGTGAGAACTGGATGCCGAGAAACCAATCATGCACAGGACTCGACGTGCTTGACACCACCGATTCAAACTGAAAGGCACAGAAGAGAGAGGCAAAAATGTAACGTGATGGCAGGGGCTGCAATGAGCCAAATCTGGTCCATGAGAATGAGCAAAAGCTTGGAGAGGAAGGGCCTGGGAGGGAGAGCAATCTTGCAATCCGAAGCAAAAATCCGGGATTCCCACGTTGGCAACTCCAACCGCGAATCTCAGAAGGCGCTCTCAATAAAAGACTCGTTCTCACGTTTGCCTTTGCTGTGTCAGTATCCAAATCGTGATATAGGGTGGTGATTCTGCAGCAGCTGTTTTGCCCAGTGTCGCAATTTTGTGAAGGGTCCTTCGACACGGATGGAGGGCGGATATTTTCCAAATAAATGGATAACATGCACCAAGCAATGTGGTGTACGACGGAAAATATGGGACACAAAAAGGATTTGGCAAGATCTGGCTCAGCCAGACACACGAACACACAGCTGTAAACGCCAACACCATCATGGCCAAATCGCGTCATCTCAACCACACGTAGTCACTTTCATTCAAATAAAGAAGCAGGCACGAAACAACAACGCGTGTTGTAAATGTTTGTAATGTTTTCAAATAGGCTGTCACCGGTGTTTTCGCACCACAATTGTTGACAAGACTTGAGAATCACCAGGACACTACTACTAAAAATTCAAAAATTCAAGCGAACTTTGTTGTGCGTGCCGGGTGATCGTTTTCCCACTTGTATTTACCCTGTGTATATTCAGGTAAGGAATTCTGATCAACCACCAAAACACGCTGCCTACGTCTTTTTAAACTGCACAATACATTGAAGGGCAACCCGCAAGATTGTTAGTACTAAAAAAAAAGACCCAAGCAAATCCGTACAGATATTTGTGGCACTTGCACTCAAGCTCCAACAGATTTCTCGCGGTCCAGCTGCCCACTAAGTAATGAGCAACTGTGTGCAATTTGCTCGATTTATTTGCAGTGCACGGCCCAGTTGGTGCTTGCCTGCAATTTGCAGACTCCACGCCCAACTCAAGAGCCCACAAACGCTCGAAAGGCGAAAGGCGCAAGCCTTCATTACGGAAAATCCACCTCCAAAGCGTGGTTTCAATAGGTAGAGACCGAACTCTGTCATCCGTACGTTTGGTCTTAATGAGAAAGCTGTCACTTCTGACCAATGTGGCCTTTCAGCACCTAAGGTCACACAATGGCGATAAAACCACAAACCATGGCCTAACCCGATCGTTGGGCGATCTATGTCTCGGTCTGACATAACGAGATACTACAGTGTGCATGACAGTGACTGGTGCAGAGTTTTTTCGATCAATTCGATCAATTTAAAAATGAACTTTTCCTTCGTTCAATCTACAACTGCACTGGAACACAGCCGAAAGCTGAGCTCACAGTGACGCATCATGATGAATCATCACATGATGTTGCTTGTCTAACTTCAGCACTCATGTTGTACCACGCGATACTCGGTATCACTGATGAGGACCGCTAGATGTGACTGTGCGTTGACTTGCCTGAAAAACGGTAAAGTACAAAGTCTTCATGGCTCAGAGAACCGTTGAGAAATCTAAGGATGCCGGTTGGTGCATCAAAGAAATGTGAAAACGGGAAAAATGAAATGTGACTGAGAAAATTGTTCCCTTCTCTTTGCAGCAATTGAAGTGCCTTGCGCTAATGCGTACAGGTGGTTGGTTGGCCGGGTCTTCTCTTTCGCACCGGGTCGCTAATATGTGCCGTCCGGTACACTAGCAGCCGCTGCTGCCTAGTTTCTGTCACTAAGCCAGTAGTCAGGTCCGATTCCGGCCTGACGCTTTTTCGCCCTTGGCCCCAGCTGGGCTTTCACACCGGCATATCTCGGGAAAACTGGCTTTACTGAGGCACTCGAGCTCGTTCGTGCCATAGAAAAAGAAAGAAAAGACGTGGTACTGGCCTACGGGGAAGGTCAGAATTTGTGAACATTGGATCGAAGCTGCAAGCTCAGGAGAAGCCCAGAAGTTGCCAATTGCTAACTTGGGGTAGACAAGGTCTGCATCTTGTCGCAGTCGGTCACTGCGCGAACAATTTGAGAGCAAACTTGCAGCGCATTAAGCCCTGCTTCGGGCTACATAACCTGAAATTGCACACAATGACTACAGTCATTGTTCCTCAGAAAAGCTGTGCAAGGAACGAACGGATGCATCGTCAGGATGGGGTAAGGGGTGAATGGCAGCAGGGTAGTAAAGCTGTTTTCGTTCAGAATTCTCTCTAAGCTCGATTGGCTGCTGCGGGTGAACATTTCATTCGTTCTCGAAGGTAAAGAAAAGAAAATACTTGCACTGGATGTGTGTAAGAATGAGATACGCGTTTTTTTAATCATCCGAGACCGCTAAGAGTCGGGCAGCACTGTCGCTGCCAGGCTCCTGTGTCTGGTTTCGTTAGAGAAAGAAAAGGAGGATCAAATGTATGAAGTGCAAACCCGTGACTCGGGTCTGCGGAAGACAAAGAGGAAAGGTTTATTGAGAGCAAATTCTCATAAAAAGGCCGATGGTCCCTGTGTACGGCAGCAAGCTGAAAAAGAATACCGCAATAGAGTATCGCTCGGTTCGGTTAGGAGACACGCGCACGCGTGTGTGTGTGTCTGTATGCGGGTGTGTGTGTGTTGGAATCCCTTCTGTTTCTTCGCTATTCCTGGGAAGTCAATAGAACGCCTGTGGCTCCGAAGGGGAGTACAAAAAAGGGGTCAACGGCGGGGCCTGCGTTTGTCAGTCCAACCTCGCTTTGAGTTCGCTCAGAAACGTAAGGATTCCAACTTGATGCGCCGAAGGCGCTCAAGCAAGCTTGCTAATGTGTGTGTGTGTGTGTGTGTGTGTGTGTGTGTGTGTGTGTGTGTGTGTGTGTGTGTGTGTGTGTGTGTGTGTGTGTGTGTGTGTGTGTGTGTGTGTGTGTGTGTGTGTGTGTGTGTGTGTGTGTGTGTGTGTGTGTGTGTGTGTGTGTGTGTGTGTGTGTGTGTGTGTGTGTGTGTGTGTGTGTGTGTGTGTGTGTGTGTGTGTGTGTGTGTGTGTGTGTGTGTGTGTGTGTGTGTGTGTGTGTGTGTGTGTGTGTGTGTGTGTGTGTGTGTGTGTGTGTGTGTGTGTGTGTGTGTGTGTGTGTGTGTGTGTGTGTGTGGGATCCTTACTCCGTTCTATGGACTTGTCGACGTCTCTGGAGGTCTCAGCTCCACTGGCCACGACACTGGCCGGTTGCTTCGCGCTGGCGTTCTCCAGCGGGTGCACGTCCTCGCAGCAACTGCGGGATGCAGGGCAACAAAAGGAAACGGAAACAGGCAAGCTAGAAAGGGCCGAAAATGGCACAAGAAGAGAGAGGGAGGGGAACCCAACCAAAGGGGGGCCAACACCCAGCCTGCGACGTGTGTTGGATTGTGATCCCTCCCGTCCAACCTCGTAACGAGTGGGGGATGCATTGCCTATCCACAGAACGTAGTGGATCCCACTAGACGCGCCTTCGGCGCTCAAGCAAGCTTGCTAGTATGTGTGTGTGTGTGTGTGTGTGTGTGTGTGTGTGTGTGTGTGTGTGTGTGTGTGTGTGTGTGTGTGTGTGTGTGTGTGTGTGTGTGTGTGTGTGTGTGTGTGTGTGTGTGTGTGTGTGTGTGTGTGTGTGTGTGTGTGTGTGTGTGTGTGTGTGTGTGTGTGTGTGTGTGTGTGTGTGTGTGTGTGTGTGTGTGTGTGTGTGTGTGTGTGTGTGAGTGTGTGAGTGTGTCGTTGTTATAGACCTGGTTGCTACTCTATACGGTAGCATACGTGTGCTTAATCAGCAGGGAGATGACGCGACTCGCCTTGTCACTTCAGTGACATGAAGAAAGGTGTCGTCAACTGCTGCCCCGTCTGCATAAACCACACAGGATGTCTACTCGCAAGTGCGTGTAGGCCTGGGGTTATAGATGCAACTAACACGACATGCCAGCAGAGGGCCAATAAGGCCAAAGCTCGGGCTGAGCACAGGGACATTGCAACTTTGAGAGAGCTGGATAGCACGTATCGCTTCTTCCCCGGACCCTTCTTCACGTAGTTCCGGCTGTGTGGTCGTCATCAGTTTCAATCGTAATGACGAACGTTACAACGAAAGCGCTTGCCGTTGCGGCGAACGGTCGCGTGGGCAACACTGAGCTGTCGGGCTTCTTATAGCATCGCAATAACGATTCGTCTCCTTATTCCTAAAGCCACGTTCTCAGAGGTCTGTCTTTGTTGTCAGCAGACACGTACTGAGTGCCTCAGCTAGAACAGCTGGTTCATACGAAGCTTGTGAGATGAGTGATACCACCTCGATTTCCTCCAAGGGCGCTGCCCTGAGGGTGCGAATTCGTGCAGTGCTGGGAGACAACAGTAGTAAATTTGTTGCATTAGCACAACAGTAAAACGACCTAAGCATCTAGCCGCATCTATCTCATGCAGTAAGGTGCCAAACTCGCGGAGCAATCTGTGTGTGTGTGTGTGTGCGTGGTTAGATGAGAAGTCGGTGACAACATCCCAAGCCAGACTTACACATCCGGAATCTCTTGCTTTCGAGGTACGATCCGACGGTTCAAAAATAGAATTGTCAGCAACTGACTAGTCCCTGCGATCAAAGCCAAATTTCACAATACATACGTCAAGAGGAGTCTCGCGTTTCTTGTAGATACCAACCGAGTCGTTGCCGGCATAAACCAAGCCCATTTGTTGCGGCACCTGTGTTGCATCATGTGTGAGGACGGCTGGAAAAGCGGCAAGACTACCGGGTTTGCTCCGCACAAGAGTCTCCGACCGCCAAAAACAATGCACTTTTTTTTCATAGGACCTCTGGTCTAGACGAGAAAAGCACAAAATCCGCCACCGGTCAAAAACTCACTAACCCCTTACAAAAGGTTTCCTTCCACAGCTCTGTTCCTCAAATGCCACGGTTACCAAGACCTGCACTATTTATTATTGCTGCCCCTTCCGCAGTTCAACCCCCTGAAAGATTCGCGCACGGCTTGCCTGACTCAAAATCTGCTCAAAAACTTTGAAAACTTTTTCAACAAGAAAATCCCCATACCCAGACTTCCAACTTTGCCAATTCGAATGTCTCTTTTAAGATTTCCCAGTGGGAAGCCATGCGATCGTGGAAACGCCAATCTCCTGTGTGTCGTGGTGTACGGTGATGATCAGAGTGGACAATGCCTTCCAATCCAAATGGCCTCAGTCTTGGTGTGTTGTAAGATAACGAGCCTGACAGATTTCCATCTTTCGTTCCAGCCTGCGGCAGGAGCGGCAGCTGGATCCGGCTGTGCACGCAAACGGATCACCACATTTCCTGTGGAAAGTGCAGCCCGCCTTGAGCACGAAAGCTCAATCGGGACGGTCTCGGTACATTCAAGAAAAAGGATGCTCTTACCTGTAGCATTGACATCGCCGATGTAGATAAGGTATTCGCCGTTTTGTTCCTCGAACTCCCGGATGCAGTCGAAAGCCATGGTAGACTCTTCACGCACCTGCGAGCCGAAGGGGGGCCAGCACAAGAGAAGGAGCGAATTAGTCATGTCACCGTACTCCTTTAAGCTGCTGACGTCGCCTTGCTCCACAACAACATCGAAATGGATGCGACGATCCGTCGGTTTCGGATCCATAGCATCGAAAGCGTGAACCTCAAGCGGGTGGTCCAACTTGCTCCCGGCGTTGAGGAACGTGTGTTCAATGTAACCGCTGCCGGATCCCATGCTAAAGATGCGCTTAAAGTCGCCTTTCGCGAAGAGAACCTTGAGGATTGCCTCAGCATTTTCAGGGTACGTCAAAGACCATGCGTACCCTCGCGTCGCCCATCGGTGTGCTTCATACATGAACGCGGGTTGCAAAATAGCAGGTAGGCGTCGGTAGTACAAATCAACGGCTCGCTTGAAAGCCTGATAGTCTGTCCCGGACTGCTCCAGGATCATCAAGATCATCACTTGCACGTGTGGGTAGAAGAAAAAGTTTCCGCATTGGACGCAATACTTGTACGATTCGGTCTCGCCCACTTTGGCGTGAGCATTGTCCATCGTTCCATCGTGTCCGCAGATGATGCAGTTGTAGAAACCCTTCGTGTGGTTCAGGCCCATTTGATTCAGCTCGGTGAACAGGTCCTTCAAAGCTGCAGGCGGTTGGTTTGATGTGGTGTAAGATGGTCTGACTAACCACGCACTGTGTATGAATTGGCTTGAAACAAGGTTTTCAGACTCGCTTGAAACTGAAACTCCGAGAAACGATTCCCCAACTGCCTGCTACTGATGGGGGGTAGCACGCAAGAATGTACCGTAATCGGTAACTTGCTTTGCAGTCTCTCTTTTTCGGCCAGATGAATACTCGGAAACCGACGCACAAAGATTCCGCGATGAAGTCATGGCTTTGAAGAACATACTTTTCTGCGGAAATGGCCCATGGTTGCACGGGCAGTCGAGCCCAAAGGAGCAAAACTGGTACGTTTGGAAGGTGGGGCAAAGCGGTCGGTCGACGACTTCCACAGCTCGATTCGGTTGCGTGCTTACCATTGTCTCGCTTTGTGTGGCCTTCACTTCCGGCCACCCCTCTCCCTACCCTAAACTCGCCCCCTGTATTACGTTGCCTCTACAATCATAGTCCACAGCTAACGGTGCCCCTCTATTTACGTCTTTCGAGGTACTTCGTTGTCTTCAGGATATAAAAGCTACCGGAGCAAAGTCATGGGGCGGTAAACGTCAATGTACCATCTACCTGCGAGCGCCCAATATATTCGCAATGACACACCAACATGGTCTCACCTTCTCATTCCTTTTTGGCTTTGAGCAGGATAATGATTCTAACGAGTAAAGGGCCTTGCTTACACACTTGCTACATGTAGTAACGTTTACCCGATTCTCACGTGAGTTGTTTTGGACGCATGCGAAAGAAAGGCGTGTGTTCTGGAGGCCCAAAGTATTGGCCTTCCCCTCAGAAGGGGCTGGTGAAAACTCAATGGTCAAGCCAGAACTGAAGCAATGAGTACGATACCACTTACCAATGCAAATGCAATTGTGCACGTTACAGTCAAAACGCTCGTGAGGAGGTGTTGTAACTCTAGTGGATCATCTGAGTAGAGCGCGGACCTAGTGCTGCTTCTCTAACTTGTTCTACACAGTGCTATAAGTGTGAATCACTCAGGTGCACAAATTGCGGTCTCATTGTACGTTGCGCTATGATACACATCTGGGTGGCCAGGTGCCTTGTAATACAATGTATTGTGTCTATTTCCGCACTTTTCGCATGGCCCAGTTCGAATCAGACGTCTCCCATAACGGCAGATTGCTCTTGTCGGCAACGGCCACTTCAAAAGGTTGGAGGCACGCCGCATCAAATGCCTTGAGAAGTTCCGGTGTCATCTTCACGTGAGACGTTCGGAGACACTGTGTAAGCTTATTCGCAGTTCTGACATCTTTGACCTTCGTTAAAGCTTCGAAAACAGCGATCCACATGTTGGTGCTGGAGCACAACGCCAGTTCCGCCTGCTCAACAAGTTCCTCGACTTGTCTGCAGTAGAAATCGCGGGGTGCTTGAACGCAAACCTTCAGCAGCCGCGCTTTGACCAGGTAAGTGTGCTGATTCGGAGCGACATTTGCTGATCGCATGCGTTTCCAGACGTCACGGAAGCCATCGTAATCTTGCGCTGCCGCATACACCGATAGTAAGGCTGTCCAAAGTGTCGTGCCGAGCGGGACATTGCCCTGTTGGGCTAGAGCCATGACCGCTTGGACATTCTCTGTATCCCCGTCGGCGGAACACGCCTTAAGTAGGCCACCTATTGTGTACCTATCGGGACGGTGCTGTTCGTCCTGCAAACGCTTCAACCACGGGAAAGCTTCGTAGTACGATCGGCACTTTCCGATTATGATGTTGTAGTCCACGAGTCGAATGGGCAGCGTTTTCGTTTGTTTCTCGCGCAAGATGGCAGGAACACTCGCCATGTCGGCGTTCTGAAGGAGAACGCCATAAGAAGCATCGTTCGGCTCGATTGCTAGGGCTCCCATTTCCTTCCACAACAACTGCACGTGGCCTTCTCTCAGCTTCGCCGTTGCGCTCATTGCTATATTATACGACTTGACGTCGGGCTTCACATGAAACACATCGCGGCCCCACTGTAAAAAATAGAGGCACTGGTATGGGAGGTCGTGTGCCTTTAATATGTATAACCCAGCGTTTATCGTCAGAATGCCAACGGAGAACCCCCGCTTGTCCATGAGGTGGATATCTTTCCGCAGGCGGTTGAGCAGAGCTGAATAGTCGGACGCGTATCCCCGCATCTGCTTCCTGTCCAACTTCTTATGGTTGACGACGCCGCTGACGTCGAGCGAGGCGGACAGGAACGTCGTGTACAACACCTTTGCAGCTTCCTCGTCAGTTCCTCGACAGGCCTCGTACCCCGTGTAGGGGTTCGGCGCGTTTTTAATGGCCATCGTAGCTTCTGAACTGGCCCTCCTGGACGCCAACAGCAGCTCTGTCTTTGAACTGACTTTCGCGTTTTCGCTGCATGTCAGTGTCCCGGGCGATCCCGTGTGTTGGTGTCGTCCTGAGGAAGCCGAGCTAGGCTCACTCTTTTGCGCTGAGTACGGAGAGCTCGCGGTGTGTGCTGTTGGTATCCTGTGCACGTGCGAAGGATTCTGGGGGCGTCCGTTGGAAGGCGTTTCCAAACCCGTTTGTTGGTCGGAGTAACTGTCTGCCCGAAACACCCGACGTGCGACACCCGTCGCGAACCTTTCTGTTCCGCGTTCGGGTGCGGATGGCGTATCATAGGCGGCGGCGTCGTGCACTATCCACTCCTTTACCGGCCTTCGAGCGGCCTTCGGTGGCTTCTTCTTCTCTGTCCTGCCAAGGAGATTGTCGAGAATGTCGATGTACAATGGGCGACACCTTTGCATGCCGATAAATGTTCCATTCCCAGAGCAGCTTCGGAACTGAAGGGTACTTTCCTTTCCCTGAGTCGGGCTGGTTCCTGTAGTCACTGTAAACAAGGGGGAACGCTAAGGGCTGTATAATAATTCAACGACCGTCGGAAGTCCCCCATTATTTGTAGGTGGGGGGTCACGTTTTCGAAACGCCGAAGGGCCATCACGTCGTTGCTTAGGTATTGTAACGCCGACAGCGTTGACAATCCTTCTTTTCTGAGGAAGGAGATCCACAGAACGATCGCCTCCTCGTCGCTCCCTCCGCACGTTGCCATCCAGCTTGAATGCCTGGAACCTTTCGTGAGTCCGTTGGAGGGTACTCCAGTAAGACCCCGACAGCGCGTGTTTTAGCCCTTTGAGCCTCTTTTACGGTAGCCCGGCGCTTCTTTCTCTCCAAAAAAGGCATTTCCTTCGGAGGCCTTCCCCGGCCCGTCTTTTTCGCTCTCGTCTTTTGTGTTCCGTAAAACGGGAACGCTCGAGGGGATGCTTGCAGTCACTTCGCTCCTGCCTTCCTTCCGGCCCCGCTCCCCTTTCCCGACGTCCTGGGATTGTAGGGCTCGTATCTGGGGTTGCGGCCCCCTTTTCCTCCCTTCTGTGCGTGCTCGAGCAAACGGGCGTCCGTGTAGTACTTATTGAACACTACGAGGGAGAACTTATCCGGTTGGATTGCCCTCGCGGCTGTTTGGAATCGGGCCCCAGCCTGCGACGTCCTAAACAGGGAGTTCGCTGCGAGGTTGGTGACCCGCGTGGTGAAGGGCTCGCAGGTGTTCGACGCCAGGTTTATTATCCGTGAATAAAGCGAATGTGTGGTCAAGGGTCTCGAACGCCGCACTGAGGGCAATACGCCAGTCCGGCGCATCCTTGACGTTCGGAGGGAGGCTCGCTTCTTTAGTGGGAAAGCTATATTGGGCACTTTTTGTCTCGAAGAGATGTAAAACCCGGGGTTCGGCTAGAAGCTCTTCAGAAAAAGCGCAGTTTGCGCGGAAGAAAAGCATCTGTTCGCTGTTGCACCGGGGTGCAGTGGGTTGGACCCCCGACCGACTGCACCAGGGGTGCTTCACCGAGGACCCCCGTGTTTCAGATCGCGTCCTTCCCGTTTTGTATAAGAACGGGTTTGGCTTGTTATTGTTGACTCAGGCCCCGCGCAGCGGCAATTTTTTTTGGATACACTTTTGAGAGGGGGGTAGTTTCTTGGCCCCGCGCAGCGGCAATTTTTTTTTGGGTATGTTTCTTGCTGACGTATTTATGACTGCCCTCCTGATGATGAGACTTTAGCTAGGCCCCACCAGCAGTTGGACCCAGTTTGACCCATACACCACAGGACTGGCCCCCAGGGTTCCCGAAAAAAACGCATATTTCTTTTGGATTCTTCCGTTTTCCAAGGTGGACTAGAGGATGTGACACCAGTTTCCTCCCCAGATTTTTTTTTTGTCAACAACAGCAGCTCGTGCTGGGCTCCTTTTTTTTTTCCGTTTTTTCTTTTTTTCAAAATGTGAGGATTTGCCTCACAATTGAAACTGACGCTAACCCTATGTTTGAGGTGCGCAAAAGACCCCCGGCCGAGTTCCAGGACTCTCTTCAGGTTGTTCTTCTTCTTTTTCACCTGGTATGTCTTGAGTTCGGGATCTCCATGTGAAGCACGGACATGTGAACTGTGACAGTGACATGATCTTCAGTTTGGTGTTGGTTCGCTCATTGCTCAGGCTTACATTTTTGGAACACATTGCAATGTCTCGAAAAAAAGAAGGTGGAGAAGCGGTTTCGCAGCAACACTGTAACAGATGGTTAAGGTGGTTGGACAACTTGGAAAAGATGCTCAGCGCAGTCGGTGAAAGAGAGGGATCAAGGAATTGGGAAGGGCTGGGAACGGAGCTTTCAAGCTACTAGACATGATTACTAATTGCTTGGTAAAGAGGTGCCGCCATTCTAACTACAAACCAGCTATTAGGCAACTGGCAACTCGTCGAGACAGCGAACAACAAAGTGACCAAGTACCGAGAAACAGGGGTGAACGTGTTGTGATGAAATTCAAGTTAATATAATAAGATCGAGGAAGGACTGATCACAGAATGCCGAACATCTCCGCTATCAGGTCTGCCGAATATGCCAAGGCACGATGCCGGGCGGACGGTCTCATCAAGATCCCGTCCAGACCATCGCAAAGAGTTATGACAGCGGTCATTGGAGAATACTCACACCAGCCCGACGTTGGTAGTGTCGATGTACTCGCGAACTGAGCCCAGGCGCCCATCCATTGCTCTCGCACGTGCTGCTTGCCCCGAATGGTCGGCATGCTGCCGTGCGTAAGTTCCAGTTCGTGTTCTAGAAGGCTGAGGTGATCACCAAAGCCGTTGAACTGATACCAATACACACGCGTCGGCAGGTTCAGTAGAGGCGGAGGTGTCAGCGCAGCATCACAAAGCAATTTAGCGACCACGCTGTGCCGGAGATCTGAAGCAAAATAATCCCAGCTTTGCTGCACCAGCGAGACAGTATTCAACATGGGTTCCGATGCAGAAGCTTGTTCGTATGTCTCCCAGATGGCCTCGGCCACCGTAGATAGGGAATCCATGTCAAGCGGAGACCGTTGCATGGAAGGAACTGCTTCGGGTGCTGGTGTTTCATCGTCAACAACGCCACCATCCTCGACTCGGGAGGAGGAAGCCTCGCTTGAGTTTTCGAGGGAAACGTCACTGTCGTCGCTGGTGTCTTCCGGAGATTCTTCCGCGTCAGCTGTATTCAGAAGCGCTGCATCCCAAGTGTTTGGTGGCTCATTTTGGTGTTTGCTTTCCCGTGTGCTTTCCGATGCAACCTGTTCACAAGGCTCCCAGGCACCCTTCAGCTCGTGTGCTATTCTATGCCGTGCGTCTCCGCTTTCCAGCATGCGAACGCCGGCGCACTGATGATTTGTACCAAGACCGCCTGTTTCAAAATATTGGCACGCGTTTTTAAGTGAACCTATCACCATACACATCCCCCTGGCAGCTCCCTCAGCGATGGATTGCAACGGATTTGCTTTGACTAATACGCCGTCGATGACCACGGACACGTTCTGGAGGCCTTGCACTGCGTTTGGCAAGATGACAAGACCCGCTTTCGAGAATCGCAGGTTGCCGTCGGGTATGGGGTTTGTGCGGAGGACCCGTCCGGGGACGGGGGGTGTCAAGCAATACCGCGCCTGCGTCGCAGCGCGCAGGAAAGTGGACACAGGCACGTTCTGCAGCCCGCGCAGTGTTTCCCACGGGGAGCCGCCGCCTTGCACACCCAGGATCGCGCAGGATTCGTCCGCCAGTTCGAGGCCCTGTTCCCGCGTCACCGGCACCGGGAGGGTTGGACTCTGCAGGATGACCTTCGCGAAGTGCTTGTTGCCAAACGACGGACTCGCCAGCAAGTACAAAGCGGCGTCGGCCCCAGCCTCCACACCACACAACGTTATGTTTTCCGGATCCCCTCCGAACCGGCCTATCTCCGCCCGGGTCCATTCCAGGCTTCGAGCGACATCCCATAACCCCACGTTGGCGTCTCCGCCTTCGACGGATACGAAGCCTAACAAGCCCAGCCGGTAGTTCGGGGCTACCACCACGAGGCCCATCTGCGCGTACTGTGTCCCATCGATTGCTGGGTCGTGACACGAACCGGTGAGGAACCCACCCCCGTGCACAATGACCAGCACAGGCGCGCCTTGTTGCTGCTCATTTTGCACGCCTGCGACGGTGCTGTTGGGCTTTTCGAGAACCGCGGTCGGTACCCACACGTTTAGATGCAGACAATCTTCGCTTACTTCACACGGTCTAAGGCCTGATGCCAGCGGCGGCCTTGCCCCAGCTTTAGCATCCTGCACAGAAACCGACTTTCGGCCTTCCGAGCTGGTGCAAGGTAGCACGCCGCTCCACGGTTCAGCGGGCACCGGCCTCCGGAACCTGCGCTCTCCCGTCGGCGGTTGCGCGTATGGCACCCCGGTGAACGTCCAGACTTTTTTCACCGGCACGTACTCCCCTTGCAATTTCCCGCTGGAAATCGCCACGACGCCCCGCGGCATGTGCCTCGTTCGTGACTATGGACCGAACGAGATCTGCAAGGCCATCGAAACCGCGCCCACACCACCCGCCTAATAAAGTAGCGTTATTTGAGTGGGACGGGAGCTTGAGAGGAGGGGATTGAAAAGATTGGAGGGCGTTGCTCCTTTCGGGTGCTGTGTTGCTTCGTCGTGAAACTTAGGGATGTCGCCTAACGCGTGGAGGGGTGCTTGGGATTGAGTAAGGTGACCGTGTTCTACTTCGGCGCGAAAGGCCAGGGTGCGTCGACGCTAAACTCCGATACTCGTAGGACTATCTTCTTCATTCGCCGTCCTGTTCAGCTGAGCTGACGTTGTGTATTTCCTCTTCCCTCCGCCTTTTTTCGGCGAACTACCCCCGAGTTCAGGCGGTCCGAGAGTGCTTCTGCCGGAAACGGGCTTCATGAGAAAACGAAGCAAGCTCTGCTACACCCGCAACCTATTTTTTGCCTGTAGACCCCGATATGAAGGAGATTGTGTGCGTGTGCCTCACAAGGAGCCGTACTTCGCAGTGCGCAGTCGTGATGGGGAAGACGGGCGCCCAGCGAGACCAGAAGCAGCAGTTAAATTTCGGGTAACAGTGAAGTTTGGGTACGTACCCACACCATAGTTCGGGCGATGCTAAGTTCTGGTGATGCGAAGTTCGGGCGATGCTAATGCTGGCCTGTGGTGGCAAGCAAGTTCGGCGCCAGCCCGGACCTCGACTTCGTTTTATCCAGGCTCACCCAAATTCCCCACCCGGGACGAGCTTTAAACGTTCGGGTAACGCCAAAAACAACTTTTAAGTGTAAAGAAAAGTGGGGTTGGCTTATATAGAGGCTGTTCATATTGCATATTCACATGACCTTTAGTCTCGAACAAAGCGGACAACGTTCTGGGTTCTGCTCTTATGTCTGGCTTGTGTAGATGGCCCGTGCTTCTTCTAGTTTTGTCTGGCTCTGTAGATAGACCCGTGTTTCTTCTAGTTAAATTCTGGCTGGTGTAGATAGGCCTGTGTTTCTTGCATCGTGGTCGCTAGATCGTCTTAAACGAGCTCGGTGCAAGGCTTCCAGCCGGCACAGAAATAGTGCAAAAATGAATGCTGGCACTTTGCAGATCTGCTTTGAGATGCGGCGAATCAATCTAAAAGAAATTATCTATCGCGAAAAAAAATGCTCGCGCGGCGGGCTAGAAAAGTTCTAGGAATTGTACGGCCAAGGATGCAAACACTACTTCTCAGTCTCGCTCAGTTTGTATGCGAGAGGATGGGACTATAGACCATACGTTTTGTGTGTCATGTCGACCAGGCATCTCATGTAAGATTTCAGGTATTTCATAAACCGTTCGAGCTAGGAAACCCTCTTTCGCATGTCATTCAATTCAGCGGCGGCGTTTGTAGCTTACAGCCCGATTGGCGCCACAAGGAACATCCAACCAAGTCGGCAAAGCAAATTCTTGTGATGCACTGTACTCTGAGAGGCGGAGAGCGACGACAGGCATCTGCTGCGGTTCAGCAGTTCTATGAATGCCCTCGGCCCGCAAGAAGCAGTTCGAGGAGGCGTGGTGCGGGCCACGGCCCCGTCACACGGCCCCGTCACCGTGGGTGTGTGTGGGTGCGTCTGTGTGTCTGTGTGGGTTATCGTATGCGCTCTAAGCCATCCTCGACGAAACCAACAGTACGTCATCAGTGTCGCCGCTAATCTCTGTAAACTGCGAGCTTTCGTCAGCCTCAAGCGCGTCTGCCAAGAGAATGCCTTCGCAAGACACAAACGTGGGTGTCACGAGGCACTCGTACATGTCTAAGTCGACAAAATCAACATCTCGCGATGCATCCTGCACTTCGTTCGTGAGTGTGATCTTCCGGTGACACGATTTCACTGCGGCAGCCGGAGAGCGGCACTGGTGTTGGTGTAACTTGTTGGATGGAGCCTTGCTGTTGGTGATGTTGAGGCTGTCTGACGAACGACAGGGTTTTACCTGGGAGGCGTAAGCCTCTTTACACCGCTCGAGGCGAGCTTCCTTCCGTTGTTCAGTGACCTTGAGCTGGTGCTGCAGCGTGCGGGCCTCGGTTTCCTGCGAGCGCTTCCACAGCGCCACCCGCCTTTGCGTGGCTTGCGTGAAGCGGTTCATCTGTTCCTTCCGCTGTCGCTGCTTGCTCTGCGACTTCTCTTTTTCGATGGCTGCTGCCATGTAGCCCTCCCCCCGGCCGTACGTGGCGAGCTCGCTGCCGAAGCCGGTGCTTGTTTCGTCCCAAAAGCTGTCGTGCGTCGCGTGCAGCAACCGCCGACTGCTGCCCAGCGAGTTTTCACGCTGCGTCACATTGTACTGCGACTGGATCGGCGTGCCCTCGTGGATTCGCAAGCTCGCGTGCATGGTGTTTTTGTGTTTCCGACAATCCCGTGGGACGTCTAGATTGGTGCCTTTCGACCTGATAATTGTTTTATGAGGTTCAGCTTGGTGCATGTGGGAGCTGTTTTTAGATAGAAAGTACGTGCGCTCGGCTAAAGGCCGGCGCGGGGCGAGACTGGAGGCAGCAGTTAGAGTTCGGGAAACAGTAAAGTTCGGGCGAAGCTAAGTTTTTCAATTTTCCCGTGGGATACGAGAAAATCCCTTTTCCTCCAGACACCCAAAGAACGAACCCACAGGAATAGAGGGTCTCGGGGTACTTGTTGCTGAGATCTGATCATGGGTGCAAGTACCTGGTACAGTGTTTATCAATCATGAAGAGTTCTTCACGAAGCAGCCGTTTTAGTTGTGCATCAAGCGCTTGGAGTAAAGGAAGTCTCGTGAGAGCAAGTGGCAAGGGGGCTCGAATTAGATCAAGACTTGTTGAAAGTGGGCCACCTTTTGCGCATTGCTGGTTTGGGGCTCGTCAATCACGTTAGGGAGCGATCTCTCGTTCAGCGGTTCGTAATAAGTCTTTCTGTTGCTGGTCCAGCCCGCGCCACCGGGCGGCAGCCCTGGTCCACCAATATAAGCTGTCCTCTGGCGAGCTTCGCGTTGCTTCCGCAACTTATGGGACAGATTTCCGGTCTACAGAGCAGGAAACAGCCCGCCAAGGTGCAGGCGACCACCTCCCGAAAGGAAGTTTGGGGAGAAAGAAGTGTTAGCAGAAGGATAAGCGGGGTGAGAGTGAAGAAGAACGAAAGGGTGGGGGGAATGCAAGAACGTGCTGTGCTCGGAATGGTGTGTGCTCAACGACACACCGTACCCTGTATGCACGTGGACACAATAGACGACCACCGTCAGCGTGGAACCTGTCTGCAGACAGGACAGCGGTGTGAGTCTGGTTTGTCAGACGGCAGTTCTTAGCTCGTCACCCGCCGCTACCACCCGTGCAGTGAGCTCACGCACATTAGTCTCGGGTGGGCCCTTCAGGGGTGTGGTTAAAGACAAAAGAAATTGAGGAGAACCTTTTGAAGGGGGGGCGGTGGTGAACAAAAGTATATGTGTGCTATGAGGTAGAAAACTGGCGTTTTCGGGGTCAGTGCTTATGGTTGGCTGCATAAAAGGAGACTGCGAAAGAAGAGGGAAAGGGTTTGCGGGGGGGTGGTGGCTCGTCGTAGGTCAGTGGCAATCCCCCCCCCACGGTCCTCCTCAGGCTCAGTCCGGAGACAGGAGTAATAAAAAAGGGAAGGACAGCCATTTTTGTCGCAAAGAAGAAGAAGGGGGGTAAAATAGAAGCAAGAATGCACTGCGGGGACAGGGACTCGGATATTAGAAATCCTGAGCCAACCCGTCTTGTGTGCTGCATCGCGTAAAAAGAAGGAAGGGGCTGCATGATACTGTCGGCCCCTGGCACTGGTATGTTCTGCAAGCAAAAAGTAGTTGACATGGGCGCAAAGACCCGGTTAACTCCTCTGTTGGTTCTAGCTGTCTTGAAGCTGTCTTGTCTTGAAACGTTTTCGAAGTGGTTGCTGGATGGTTCGAGGGGTCGTTCTCCCCCGTTCCCACCTCCAACTTGCACACCAGGACCTTCCAGACAGAGACTAACCGGCTTCCTACGGACACAGTTCAATCAAAACCTTCAGGTCTTTGTCAGAGCGTTTGAGTTAGGGGCTGTAGACCGAGGGCCATTTTCTCGGTGAATCGTGTGTTTTTGCTAACAACGAACATAGGCATGCAGACGAACTCCGCAGAGAAACGGGTTGAGAGTGGCGGGCCTACCCGCTTATCTCGACTGCAGGAGACATCGACACGCCGTTTGCTCGGACATCTTGCTTGGCCAAGAAATGCGTTGATGAGAAAAAAGGATCAGCGGCTTGTCCTTGAGCGCAACTGAGGACAGAGCTTCATCCACACCGCCTGACAGCTCGCGGGCTTGGGCATCCCTCAGGGAGGGTTCAGCAGACAACCTGACTGACAGAAACTCCTGGTTCCAAGTTTCCTGCCATACCTCGTTCCTTCTTCGCGGCGAAAACGCCAATTTCGCAAGCGAGGTACATATGGGGGGTCATCGAAACACAAAGAAAAAATCGGGTGGTGGGGGAGGTGGACAGAAGAAACAAAGTCGGTCTGCCAAGTCTTGGGGCGGAGCAGGGGGTAGAGGTGGGGTAAGAAAGCGGGCTAGTATGTTTTCCTCTTGCGCATTTTTGTTCTTTCAAATCACAACGCCTGTCGCTGCGTGCCAAACGCTTGCACTGCCAAGCTGAATGAGTAGCTAGAAACGTGGGTATGCTTCTTTTGCACATTACAATGGGCACCCTTTGCACTCATGCGTTTTGGGGCACGACTGCCATCGATCCCTATGAAGAGAACTTGTTGCGTGAACACCTACTCGTAGGAACCCCTCAACAAACCAGTGCGCTTGCCGGTCCGGAGCCGGATCGGAAACTTGAGACTTCTTTAACAACGGAACCATGAAAATATTGATCTGCGCTTTCTCATGTTTGCACTCCTTCAATTCAGACTCCTGTTTGAATTGTAAGCAGCACAAAACAGGTCGAGTTTACGGTTCCCTACACGGTTTGCCTACTTTCACGAAGAAAAAAATGATTTGTTGGTTTTGCGATTCGTACTACCACGCACAATACTCGTATTTAACAACTATGTGCCCGTATATGTTGGGTTGAAGCACACTAACTGGTCCTGATAGGTGTCGCGATGTTGTTCAGTCGTATTATGGTCACAATTCGTGCCTCGCAAAAATATCACTGACGGCTCGGTTGCAATCCGTCTGTCCTTCATAAAAAGGGAGCAGCGCTAAGCAATAAAAGGAGAAAGCGTCGAATCTGGGTAGCGGGGGTAGAGGTTCAGTCTTTTTCTTGTGGGTTCAGGTTCGGTGTTCTTGCTCTTTTAACGTACGTCTTCAGCACTCTCTGATTCACACTCGGGGCTGGTGGACGCCTAGAAGGGCGGCCTCTTTGACAGAATTACCAATGAGCAACACCTGTGAGGTATGCTCCGCGCCCAATGCCACTTCTTCAGCTTTGTGGATAATTCACAACCACCTTGTTCCCTCCATTCGCCTCCCATTGCCCGGTAAACCTGACGTACTTCACATACTCTTGCACGCGTGCAAGGCAAGTTCGTTCACTCCAGTCGCGTCCCGAATCACCGAGAACTAGAACTGTTGAAAAGGCCCGGCTCAAAGTGCTCAGGGTTTGCTAAGCTATTCGGGTGTCTTCCTGTTTTTAGACTGTTTTGAGCTTTAAGGATCCGTGTGTTTTTCCTTCTTTTTGGTATCAAGTAAGACTGGTTTTTTTCTTCGACGACAAAATGAGCTTGTCTCATGCCACAACACCGGCGTAACCACGAGGAGCGCCTAAAGTTCAGATGATGGTGGCCAGCGATTTGCTAGCACAGTGCGCGGACAGCTTTTCGAACCATGCTTCACGATTGCAAGCGGCGAGGACTTCCTGCACAGCTGCAACGTCGTGCCTGCAAGTTGTTCTTTGACGTACGAAACTTCTCGCATTATTTCTAGCGTTATTTTTTTTCTATTCATAGTTACGAAAGACTCTTCAAGATATATAAAATTATTGAGCGGCCGGAAATAATCTTCTTCTTTTCACTTTCTGAAACAGAAAGACTTCTTCTTTTGTAAAAATATAGCCGATTTTTTGGTGAGGGCAGCAAACTTAGGCTATTTGCGCCGATGGTTTTAGGATGAACGAGCTGAATTTTCATTTCAAAAAGGCCGAGCATGTCACAGTCATCGTCAAAGTCAGCGTCTTCCTCGTGAACAATGTGGGAAGCCTCGAAACACCAGTGAATTGTTGGCGGCCCTGTTGGCTCAGTGAAAGAGGCAACCTCGCAAGTTCGAACGGTGCTGTTCGGCATGTGTTGGGCCACCTCTTTTGCAACGCTGAAAAAGCTGTCGCAGCGAAGACAAATGTTCGTACTCCTCCCATTCCTCAGTCGAGATTCTACGAGAGGCTACTGGAAGCGCGTCGTTGCAGTGGCGTCCGGCGCACATATGCTGGTACAGCTTGACCGGTCCGCCCCGGATTGCTGTCTACCGCGTCGGTCGCCGAGGAGCCTGCGACTACTCTTGTTGTCGCTTTACTTATCCAATGATGGGAAGACGGCAGCTGCTCCCTTGTGGGGTTAGTGTCTTCGGATCCGTAGCTTATCCGTTTCCAGCGACCAACGGGCTTCGGCTCGCGAATCCTCGTTTGGAGACACCAGTCAGGTGGGGAGTTTGGCTGGGGCGGCACATCTGTTACACATTAACGCAGGTGTCCTAAGGCAAGCTCAGCGGGAACAGAAAGCTGGAACAGAGCCTGGATCACCTTTTCCTTCTTCTTTCTGGCACTACAAGAAAGTCACTGATCCAGTGCTGCATGATTTCATGCGGAATCAAACGGTCACCAGCCTATCGGTCGTCCCAGGGTACGGTTTGTCAGAAACCCAACCTCTCGCGCAACCTGCTCCAGAGCCTTCTTTCCCGCACGCTTCTTTCTTCCATACCAATACTTGTAATACGCCTGAGCGTTTTCAGACATGTCGGCGACGGGCTTGTCTTCGTCTCCTTTATCACTTGGCACGTCGTAGGTCCGGGTTCGAACTCGCTCTTTTCGTCCTCTTCTGCTTCTTCTACCTCACTTGCACTGGACGTCTCTTCAGAAGAGTCGCATCTTGGTCTCTTGTGGCATGCTTGTCTTTCATAATAAACAAGGTACCTGGCAGGTTTTGGTCTTCTGCAGATGCGTGGATACAGCGACTGGTCACAAAGCCCTCTAACTGCGCGCGGTGTCCCTACCTTAGTCCGCGTGCAAAAGCTTGGTCTAGAAAGCAGACGGAAAATCTTACAAAAAAATAAGTCTTTTTCTTTTCCCGAAAAATTGTCCTCTTCTTCTGGAAAGAGAAAAAAAGGAACCACCGTAAACAGAAACCGGACAAAAGTCCAAGTATTGGGTCTAAGTATTGGGTCTAAGTATTGGGTCTAAGTCTTGGGTCTAAGTATTGGGTCTAAGTCTTGGGTCTAAGTCTTGGGTCTAAGTCTTGGGTCTAAGTCTTGGGTCTAAGTATTGGGTCTAAGTCTTGGGTCTAAGTCTTGGGTCTAAGTCTTGGGTCTAAGTCTTGGGTCTAAGTCTTGGGTCTAAGTCTTGGGTCTAAGTCTTGGGTCTAAGTCTTGGGTCTAAGTCTTGGGTCTAAGTCTTGGGTCTAAGTCTTGGGTCTAAGTCTTGGGTCTAAGTCTTGGGTCTAAGTCTTGGGTCTAAGTCTTGGGTCTAAGTCTTGGGTCTAAGTCTTGGGTCTAAGTCTTGGGTCTAAGTCTTGGGTCTAAGTCTTGGGTCTAAGTCTTGGGTCTAAGTCTTGGGTCTAAGTCTTGGGTCTAAGTCTTGGGTCTAAGTATTGGGTCTAAGTCTTGGGTCTAAGTCTTGGGTCCAAGTCTTGGGTCCAAGTCATGGGCCCAAGTCTTGAGTCCAAGTTTCTGCTGAACCAAGGTTCGGGTAGCAGATTCAGACTCTCTTCATTGAAAATGGCAAGGTTTTTGCTTCGCAGGAAAATGCGTGCAAGGACCGCGCGACGACAAACCAGTTGGACCATTTTGTCCGGTCCAACATATTTCCGCCCGGGCATGTTTCCACGTAGGCGGGGTTGGGCCGAAAGGCATCAGGTGAAATAAGAAATGTCCCTTGCCAAATGGGTAGTCAAGCGCAAGAGATGCGAAGAACTCGAACAAGCCGTGGCGGGAAACGAAGCGGTGACAAAGAAGCAGGCGTTGGCGATCCAAGCAGAAGTGCGACAAGAACAAGGAAAAGGATGCAGCACTTCGCCACGGCAAGAAGGGGGTGGAGTGGTGCAAAACCGACAAGGAAAAGATCGTGAACTACGTAAGGGCGTACGGCTTGAACGGTGCAATCAGGCAATGGTCAGCAGACGGGAACGAGAGACCGCTGTCCAAAGGAAGCGCGAAGCGGTTTTATGACGTTTCTGTCAAACTCGATGACGGGAAGGCAGTGGCTGGCGCTGTACGTCCTTCGTCAGCAACTCAGCACGAGGAATAGTGAAGGCGTCTGCTGAACCGGAGCGCGCAAGTGCAAACACTCTGTCGGTAGGATGGGCTCATACTTTTTCCTTCACTGTCTTACACTCTGATTTTTGCGTTTGCTCTACCAAAGCAATGGGCCCTCGGCACGACAACCACAACCGATGCGATCAAACATCTTTCCGCTTGTGATTACCTACCACAGGGCTATGGCTACCAATGGCTGGGCCATGGGCAGGGTGCTTCGTTGCGAGTGTTTGATGGGACACGGCGGGTTACGCAGTGCTGGTGGCGGGCTCATGCGCGACTATCAAACTACGGAGGTGAAGCGAGTGCTGTTCAGTGGCCAGCCGCGAGATTCACTAAGTATACAGGACCCCCGAAATAAGTTGGACCGGACAAAAGTTGGACCGCGAAAGTCCAAAATAGGTGAGTTGGACCGTTTTGTCCGGTCCAACTTATTTCTGTTTACGGTATGTCGAATAGCTTCAGCGCGGCTCTCAATCCCGACAGACGACTTCTGGCACTGGCACAGGGTAGAAGAACCCATTGCCAATGATTTTCGGGTGGTTGCCGCAGTTTCATAGACGAAGCAAGTAGGTTAAGTAGCGTAGTGTGCAATTAGACACAAGGGTCGTGAAACGACCCAAAACAAAGAAAACAGCATACGTGCATCTCAAGGCACCGAACAGCGCCAGCTCAGACGGAAGCGGTGTCGACTGGTTGCCCACGGCCGTGAACGCCTTCGTGAGGGCAGGGAGAAGCTTCTCGGTGTCAAATGCATCGGCGAATCTCTTTTTCGAGACGTAAGCCATAAACGGCGAAAAGACTGTCATCACTCCCTGTGGATTTTGGTGCACGTAATGCGCATGCTCATAGCTATATTTCCGGAGGCAACGAACACCGTAGAACCGGTCCGTGCAGTCCTCCGTAGCTGTTATACCTCTGATAAGTACAGTAAGCACCTCCTTAGTCCTTTTATTCAGGACGACATTCTCGCACCTGCCGCACAAACGCCACAACTCAAGCAACACCTATGTCGAAGACAATACGGTACCAAGCGTGTCTAAATAAAAGCAGCTTACCCTGAAAAACACCGGCTTGTCACTGAGGAAGGCGTTGATGTTCTCGAAGCTGTCGAAGACGGTGGCGTACAGGGCCGGCACCACTTCATCGTCGATGATTTTCAGCGTGGCAGCGTCGGTCTTGGAAAAGTTTCGCTTGGCTAGCGTTTCGACAATCACGTTACTGTCGTTGACTTGTGCGCCAGAGATGAGCGCTATCGGCGCCTTCTTGTACTCGCGAGAGAAAACAAGCTGCTCCTTCGTAAGCGGGTTCACGTACACATTTGTGTAGGGAATCCCGTGGTAGTCAAGGTACGCTGTCACCTGTTCGATTGTTGTATCAAATCAACTAAGAGGTGCATTAGCCCCGTAAGCATGTCAAAGAACGCCCGGACAACGTTGCGTGGACATGGGCCATTAATCTTAAGAAGGAATGTCAATCTGTGTCTGCCCGTTGTCAGGATGTTTTCTCAGAATGGAACCGCGGAAATCAGACCAATACCACATATTGTTTCTTTCGGCCTTGATGCATCGATCACCATCTTTAGGGGAGGGGGAATGCAAGACCGTGCTTGGAATGGTCACGTACCAGCACCATGTGCACGGCAACCGTGTTTCGGCCTTTAAAGCAGGTAAACATAAGCTTCAACGCTGACAGTGTGAGTCTGGGATCTCAGAATACCATTTTCTATGTCTACGACTGATGTGAGGGGCGTACCCCGGCCCTTTTGCTGAGACTCCTGCTTGCTTTGTGTCGTTCGCGTTGTCATGAATTTCCGTCTGATGTCGCTGCTGAAAAGGGTCTGCAGGACCAGATGACCTTCGTGTGTTCGACACATTTCCGTATCGAAAACCGTTCGAGCAAAAAGAGACAGACCTTGTGAGCAAACATCGACGGCGGGAAAGTGTAAACCGCGACTTCTGCTGCCTTCGGGTCAGCCGACTTGGCCAGAAGGTCCGTGAACTGATGAACATGCTCCTCGCTCTGTGGGTGGTGGGGTAGAAATTGTGCTTGCTTGTCCTTCAAATGAAAACGTGCAACATCGCGTTTCCCCCGCCAAATCATTTACGTTCACATTATCACAGGGCCAATTTCCCATGACATGCAGCCACACGCCAAAAAGTGCGTTTAAAAAGGGAAGAAGTCGCTCCGCGAAAAATAGGGTCCAAAACTGGCGTTGAGAAGCACGTGTGATCAGAAGAGCAAACATACTCGCTTAAGCCCGACGAAGTAAGTCGCAACGGGAGCGCCAAAAATGAGCACCTTCTTTGCCATGGACTTCAGGAACGACATTTCGTGTTGCTTTGCTTCTTTTCTGAATGCTTCCCCCCCACTCTGTTGGCGTAGATGGGAAACTTCCTTCAACGCGCCCGCCACTGTTCCTCGGCGTCAACATTCATCAGTTTGCAGCACTCGTTCATTAAGTGGCATGAGTGCATTGCCACTGCGGTTGTTCGCGTACGCTTGGTTAGGCTGCAGTCAGTTCACAACAGATGCAGTGCCACTCTCAAGAAGCATGCTTTCCGAACAGCAGCTGTTCGGACCGAGCTGAGAGAGGAAAAAGTCGCACTTTCGTCAACGTTTTTATTTTCTTTCCCTGCCTTGCGCGTCTGCTGGCAGCATCATCCGGAAACAAGACTGTTGGAGGAAGCCTTACAAAAAGGGGATGGGTGGATTCGCAACGAGGGCGTTGAAAACTCGCGTTGCGGGGGGGATGAAAAGACCGTACGAGGGAGAGAGGAAACGACCATTTCCACACGTTTAATCGCTGCCACAATGGGGCAGGAGCGGAAAGCTCGCCGTTGTGCAGAGACTGAACTCGTCGGACAAGAGTCAGACAGGCAGTCGAAGTCAAGTTCCTAAATAAGACTAAGTGTGAAAGAAACCTTTCGGTACGTGTGTAATGTGTAGTGCCCCTTCTGAAGGTGGCCGTACACGGCATTCCCTTCGCCAGTTGTGAAGATGCCTTGCTCGAACGAATGTATCTCAGCCACATGATACGAAGATATAGGTCTTGCCAAGAGGGAACACTGAACAGAACGGCGAGCGATCAATGCGGAAAACCGGGAAAATTGGAAACTGGGGAAAACGAGCCAAAAAGCAGGAACATTTTTCGATAAACGGAACGACGGCGGACAACGGCAACTGATCTATGTTGTAAATTTTTGATGAGATAAATAGTACAGTCTCGTTTCCCGGATATAATAATAAGCTGCATTTAATTTTCTTGTAGCCGTTGATCTGAAGATGTTCCCTGTCGTACAACAGTACTACTAAGAAAAAGAGAAGAAGAAAGGAGAAAGACGCGGCTCACCTCCGGATGCTAGAGTTTGGTCTTGTTTCGCTGACTTTGCGGCGTTGGGAAAGAGAGCGCGACTGGGTGACTTGTCCTTTGCATTTCCGAGAACCCGGCAGGGGTTTGGGTTTGTTCGCTCCTTCAAAAGAAGAGCTCCTTCAGAAGAGCATCTCTTCTTATAGGCCTTTCCCAAAGAATTGGCAGAGGCTGGTATAGTGGAACAAGAACCCGAAGACTATCATTTTCGGGATAACAACTGGGCAATAACCTTGTACAAGTATTATTCCCAATTTTCTAAAACCGATCTCTTGCGACAAGAAACAGGGTTCTGTTCAGAGCTCTTCGTTCGTCTGCGCCTTCTTCCAGACTATCTTTTCGTCATCTTCGCCAACCTTTTGGGTCCCTGCTGGCTGTTCCTTGATCTTTTCACCCTCCTCGTCACCCGTGTGGTAAACCGTGAACTTTGGCGGGACCGTGTCGCCCGGAACCTGATCAACCTTCATGCCTGTCGTCGTCAGAAGCTTGTCCATCTCAGCTCGGTACTCAGGCTTCTGGTGGAGGACGAAGAGCTGGAGGTAGAGCGAACCGTTTTCGGTATCTTCGACGTTGTACCGGTTTTTCCACTGCGAGGCGACGTTATTGCGCAAGTCGTCGAACATGGCTTCCATGTTCTTTCCGTTCTTCGCGAACTTGTCGACCCGTGTCATGATCTCGTGCAAGGCGTGGTTCACCGCGTCTTTGCACACGACCACCCTGAACTTGCTCCCGACATGGTCATGGTATTTTTCTTTCGCGTCCTTGCACATCGTCGTCAGCACCTTTCGCATGTGGTCGCTGATCTCCTTCTGCGCTTGCTTCTCCTGCGCATCTTCCCCGGCCGCGAGGACTACTAGCGGCAAGAGGACGAGAACAGCCACCTTGGCAATCATTTTTCTTGTTCTGCTCTTTTCTTTTTGAGTTTGTTCTTTTCAGACTGGAAACTCGTGGATGTGCAGTGCCGTGCCCCGGCAGCAAGCAATTGTGGCCGAGTATTTCAACCAAAAATGGTTTCCCGTGCCCCCTCACATTCCCGACACATTTCGCATGTGATCGCTGATCTGCTTCTGCGCTGGCACAATCACAAGAACGACCAGCTGCACTTGTGCTTGCATCCGAATGGGGAAAGAGAAGCTGCTTGGCATCACTGTTTGGCGCACATTGAGCAAGATCATCGGGGCAAGAATGCTTAGCCGTGTCAACTACTGAACCTCCTGTCCTCGGACTGAGCGAAAACTCCGGGACTAATGCGTTCTGTTCTTGGCTTCCTGCGCGCACCCGTGAGCCTGAACTTGCCCCCTGGCGTGGCGCATGTCTATGTTTAGCGCAGCCGGCACCGTCGCAGGCGGTAGCTGACTGGGGAGCTTGTACGTTCAGGTCGAACCAAGAGAAAAGGCAGTGACTGCGGAGTTGAGACGGCCGCTCGCTGAGCGATGAGGATGGTGTGATGACACGTCGGAAGCGATGCCGGGGTCGAGCGAAGCACGGAGCTAGGAAGGAGAGCTAGAGATTAAGGATAGCAGACGGCTTGGGGACTGCGCGGTAAGGCCTGTTTTCTTGAGACCTGCAATGCGCCTTTTCCGACGTCTACTGACACATTGTTGCCTGCGTCAGGTTCTCCTGTGACCTGGTCAGACCAGGACCAGAAATTGCAGCTGCGCTGCCTTTCATACCTGGATCACAGATTCGTGGTACCGGGTGGTAAAGCGCGATGAGTGTGGTGCCGAATCGTTTGGCTCATCCTTTCAAGCACCGTTCCCCATGTTCGCGTTGGAGGGGTTGAACCGACAGTCGCGCTCTGCGTGGGATGTCAGGCCGCAAAGGTAGCAGCCTTCACCACCCGCGTCCATTGTAGTGGGGCCTTCGAAAGGCTTGGTGTCTTCCGCACACAGGTCGGCGAGGATCTTCTCACGCACCAGCCGCGTCTTCTCTGCTTCTTCGTCCTTCTTGCGCTCGACAACAATGTCCTCTTCGATCAGGTTCTTTAGGCCCTCGATGTCGTAAAACATGATGTCTTCAAACAGTTGCAGCTGCAAATGTGTATTTTTGCGAAGGTCAATATTTCTCGGTATGGCCTGAGGTAAAACAAGACAGCATTGCACTTAACGAGTCCCTTCGAAGAAAGCAAAGGAAAGCACAGATACATCCAGCGGCAACAACACAGCGCAACACAGGCTCAAAAGATCTTCTCGTTTGCAGCACAGTATCCCCAGTACACTCCTTTAATCTGTCCTGCTCAATATGAGCAGTAAGAAATCCCGTTCCAATGAAGTAAGGCACACCTTCGAAGCGCCATCCAATTCCGAGACATCGACAGCAAAGCGTGATTTTCTCATGTACACGAGCAGCGGGCCAAAGTTCGTCGGATCCCGGTCGATGGTGTGCGTTAGCGGAACTCCTTCCGACTCGAACAGCCTCGCGAAATAGCCGGCCCTGTCAAACATTTGTTTAGATACACCTTCATTTCGCTTAACCGAACCGAGCCACCGAGACGCGCAAGAGAGTAAGGAAAAATGGGAGTGTTTGCGTTTTCACACACGACTCAATCTCACATCTTATCCAGCTGGGTTCTATCTTTTTAGACACGAATGAATAGTTTCTCCAGTCCGTACAGGGATCAAAACGTGCGATCACACGATTGTGATCATAGCACGCGATTCCTTTGAATAGCAGAAAGCCTGAAGCCGCATCCCGGAGAACTCTGTTTATTCCTTTCCTATCGTAGCCGCAATCTTTGAGCTCTGTTTCAATGCAACTATGCAGTCCATCTACAGCGCCCGTTTCTCAGCGCTTGTTCGACTCTTAGGGGTGCATACTTTGCGAGATGGTCGGGTGAGGCTTGGAAGCGTCTTCGGCCGATGTTCACAGCCACGAGAGACATCGGGACTTTTAATCCTTCTGCCCGGAATTACTTGTGTGCAGGGGGGAGGGGCGGTCCTGCCAATTTTGTGAACTTGCAAAGCAGACACACACACGAAAGCTTCTCCGTTCGAAATTCAGTGACGAGTGGTACAATGGGACGAACCCCCCTCAAGGGTAAGTCCATTCTCAGAAGCTTGAGTTAAAGAGGGTGTGCCCGAGTCATCACACCCGAAAAGCGGACGTGCTACAACCAAAACGCGTGTGAAAGTACACCCGAGTGTGACGTCCGCTTTGTAGCTCCAACTTCTGAAGCTGAACTCCACCGTGAAGCATTCGGGCACAGTTTAGACACCGATACGTTCGCTGTGCGATGATGTCGCCAGCGCGACCTTATTATCCAGGGTCACTGTCCAGGGACACCGGGTTTGCGCCCCACAACGATAGAAAAAAGCGAGCCTCAGAAACTGAGAAAACAGCCAGGAGCCTTGTGCGATGGCCCGCTGCTGCCTCTTTGCTGGGACTGCTGCTATACGAAGAGCACTCCGCTGCATCACCGCTGGATTACTGCTACACGAATGGGCCACAGTGCTGCCTTGTGTCGGGATGGCCTTCAACGCCGTGTGCAACGAGAAGACAGCGTGGGAACGGCAACAGGGGGAAACCCGCAGCAACTGCTGCTGATGACACGGCTTTGGCCCAGAAGAATGACACGGCACGCGGCTGAAATGATCTTGGAGCTAGACGAGCAGGAGCAGGGGGGTCGAAAAACCGCTTTGGATGAGGCCCCGCTGGACCATCTTCTTCTGGTGTCCATTTTGGCGTACCTCGTCGCGTGGACCCTGAGCGTGGACCCTGAGCGCGTTTCGGGAGGATAGCAAGATAAGTAATGCGCGCCGACGGCTGGCTGTTTGCCGGCGCAGTGTCCGCAGTCAATAGAGGAGGACGTTCTTCAGTGAAACGTTGGCGTCTGAGCAGTCAGAACAGCTCGTATCTCGGCCGAATGCTCCTTCAGGAACGATTCGACTTTGCTTCAAGACCCCAGTGAACTCGTCGTCGACGAGTCAAGCATCCACCAGCTGCGGACACTGAGCGGGCTTCCTTTCGCACGCTGTGAGCTGTCTGACTTGGACGACGGTGACCTGAAGACCTTTCGTGTGGTTGCATCGTAGGGTTCTCAATATTATTGACAATAAGTGTCAGTCGGTTATTATGCTGCCAAAAATGCCCTGAGTGACTCAAGGGGGAGGCACGCCCCCTTGACTCAAGGGGGAGGCACGCCCCCTTGACTCAAGGGGGAGGCACGCCCCCTTGAGCGCCGAACGCCACCCCCTCAAAGTTGGCGAAGGCACACACGAGCCATTTTTTGTGTAACAGTCAATTTCGAGGTCTGGTTTCTGACGAACTGACACAACAGAGCCACCAGCGCTGTTTGGACGGCTGTGCACATCCGCACGGTCGCATACGCGTGAGCGCTGATGCCCACGTACCGTGTGGCGCTTCGTTATGTCGGAAGCCGCTTATGACGGAATGTCGCTTTGGGTGCCTGATTTTGACGGCCGGCTGAGGGCTGGCGCATCCCCCTGCACTGTTTGGGTTGCAGGTTGCGCTCACCCACGGACTGAAGCGCTCAGAAGAGGTCGTCCAGCAAAGCTTGCCTCTCTTTGTCATCAATGGGCACCGCAGCGACGGAGGTCTGCCCGTCTGTGACGGTAGGTGGCAAGGAGTCCAAGAGGTCCTGAATTTCGTTGGAGTGGCGATCCATGAACTCACACTTCACCAACGCCTTCCGATCAGCAACGGCCTGCTGCAAGCGGACCCGTTTTGGGCCGAAGACGACATGCCCTTGGGCGTGCGCATACGCAATGTAGTACACGGGGGCCGCGTGGTGCTGAATGATACCGTGTCGCTGAGCCTTTATTGTGCCCAGGACTTGCTCCGTAAGCGCACCCATGGCGTCCGGTACTGAAAAAGAGGCAGAATGCTCCTTCAGGAATGATTCGACCTCTGCTCGGGTGGAGGGGTCGAGCGCAAAGACGTCTTCAACGAGTAACGCGCGCAAGGAAGTGAGCCCTCTGCGCACGGTGAACAGGGCGCGAGAGCCGAAGCTGGGCAACGGCTTGTTTTTTGGCTGCTTTTTGAGATCGGCGGATGCTTGGGGAAGGTGGCTGGCGATGCAAGAGAGCAAAGGGGTCACCAACTCCGCTTTGACGGACGCCGGGAGCGCGCAAGTGTCGCTGAGGAAAGAGTAGCAAATCGGCGGAGAGACGGACTGCCGGCTTCTGAAGTGGAAGTAAACGATCTCGTCGAGGTACAACGCGTGCAGGCGCCGCTCTTCGATCAAGATACTGTCGTGCACGGTCAGCACCGTGTGGGGAATGTTGGGGTACAGCAACAAAGGACGTCCCCCGGCTTCGATCAGGCTCAACGTCACCAACGGCAAGTCATCCACCTCCGGCAAATGGCCGTCCGGTGTGTCCCACAGGGACACCTGGCAGAACCTCCCGCTCCGGTTCTGCTCTTGGTCTTGCGTGATGTAGTCGTACCCGCTTTTGGAGACCGAGAAGAAAATTTTGACCACCGGCTTGCCTCCGGGGCCAGTCAACACCCGCTGTTTCTCGAGCTTCTCTGGTCGGACGGGCAGGGCAGCTTGGTACACGAACTCGCCGCAGTCGTCGAGGTGCCATGTGGTCAGCGCGTTTTTCTGGGAGAGACGCGTGGCTTTGTCGACTGGGATCGACAGGTGGTCCATGAATTCTGGCCAGTTGAGCAACGAAGGCAGGACGGGGATCCTCGGCTCGTCGGGGGTTTGCCGGTGGAACATTTGCAAGTTGCGCGGGGTGGGGTCCTCGTGGTCGAAGATGTCGGTGAACTTCTTGACGGGGGTCAGGTGGCTCTCGTGGATCAAGTCCGCCCCCGGTTTGCCCCAGGAGGAGTTGAACGCGAGCCGGTGTCTAGGCAGCTCGTTCCGTCCGGGCGCCGTGACCCAGTCTATCCCGTCCGGGCCGACCGCGGCGTGGACGTCCTCCATGTTCGCTGCGCTCAGCATCGACGGCTTCTCTTCAGCCAAATTCCGCATGCACTCCTCTTCGGTGCCCGCGTACCCGGCGACCACGCACCGCCACTTGCCGCTCATCCGTGCCCAGTACTCTTCGTCGAGTCCCCATTCTTTGAGCACGTCCCGCAGTACGCACACCTTGCCAGGCTTTTGCGTCACCGATGTCATTCCCCGTTTCTGTTTCTTTTTGCGTATTCCAGACTGGTTGGACAGGTGTTTTGGACAGGACAGACAGCTGTGAAACGGGCAAAAACAGTTTGTTAGCTTGATACGTGTAATCTTGTGCGCGCTACCATGCAGCAAGTCTTAGGGGGAGAGCAGATAAGTTGCTCGGAGCGTCCTTTGAAAACTTCGGGTATAACCCCGGGTGACGTACAGTTTCAAAAACACCTGTTAGGCTCATGGCTCCAGGAAGAGCCGGTGCCTGGGCAGCTCGTTCCGTGCCGGCGCCGTGACCCAGTCTATCCCGTCCGGGCGCCGTGACCCAGTCTATCCCGTCCGGGCGCCGTGACCCAGTCTATCCCGTCCTGTCTATCCCGTCCGGGCGCCGCGACCCAGTCTATCCCGTACGGGCGCCGTGACCCAATCTATCCCGTCCGGGCGCCGCGACCCAGTCTATCCCGTCCGGGCGCCGTGACCCAGTCTATCCCGTCCTGTCTATCCCGTCCGGGCGCCGCGACCCAGTCTATCCCGTCCGGGCGCCGTGACCCAGTCTATCCCGTCCTGTCTATCCCGTCCGGGCGCCGCGACCCAGTCTATCCCGTCCTGTCTATCCCGTCCGGGCGCCGCGACCCAGTCTATCCCGTCCGGACGCCGCGACCCAGTCTATCCCGTACGGGCGCCGTGACCCAATCTATCCCGTCCGGGCGCCGCGACCCAGTCTATCCCGTCCGGGCGCCGTGACCCAGTCTATCCCGTCCTGTCTATCCCGTCCGGGCGCCGCGACCCAGTCTATCCCGTACGGGCGCCGTGACCCAGTCTATCCCGTCCTGTCTATCCCGTCCGGGCGCCGCGACCCAGTCTATCCCGTCCGGGCGCCGTGACCCAGTCTATCCCGTCCTGTCTATCCCGTCCGGGCGCCGCGACCCAGTCTATCCCGTCCGGGCGCCGTGACCCAGTCTATCCCGTCCGGGCGCCGTGACCCAGTCTATCCCGTCCGGGCGCCGCGACCCAGTCTATCCCGTCCGGGCGCCGCGACCCAGTCTATCCCGTACGGGCGCCGTGACCCAATCTATCCCGTCCGGGCGCCGCGACCCAGTCTATCCCGTCCGGGCGCCGTGACCCAGTCTATCCCGTCCTGTCTATCCCGTCCGGGCGCCGCGACCCAGTCTATCCCGTACGGGCGCCGTGACCCAGTCTATCCCGTCCTGTCTATCCCGTCCGGGCGCCGCGACCCAGTCTATCCCGTCCGGGCGCCGTGACCCAGTCTATCCCGTCCTGTCTATCCCGTCCGGGCGCCGCGACCCAGTCTATCCCGTCCGGGCGCCGTGACCCAGTCTATCCCGTCCGGGCGCCGTGACCCAGTCTATCCCGTCCGGGCGCCGCGACCCAGTCTATCCCGTCCGGGCGCCGTGACCCAGTCTATCCCGTCCGGGCGCCGTGACCCAGTCTATCCCGTCCGGGCGCCGTGACCCAGTCTATCCCGTCCGGGCGCCGCGACCCAGTCTATCCCGTCCGGGCGCCGTGACCCAGTCTATCCCGTCCGGGCGCCGCGACCCAGTCTATCCCGCGACCCAGTCTATCCCGCGACCCAGTCTATCCCATCCGGGCCGACCACGTCTTCCATGTCCGCTGCGCTCAGGATCGACGGCTTCTCTTCAGCCAAATTCCGCACCCATATTCAGTTTTCAGGTGAGCCGCTATTTCGAAACGTCGCCGACGTCATTCCTTTTGTTTATTTTCCTTGTTGAGGTTTTACAGACTGTTTGGGCGGCTTATTGCGTACGGCTGCTTCGTTTAGTTCATCTCCGCTCTAGAAATCTGGTTCAAAATCGGCGTTCCGTCCCTGCCTCCTATAATTCGTTTGGTTAATTTGGCTCCTGCTTCGTGCAGCAGCGATTCGTCTACGTTCATCTCATGTTAGGCTTCAGCTCGCGTGGTCAGCCTAATTCTGCATGCTGGCAAATGAAAGAGACTGGTATTCATAAGGCAAGAACGCTAATCACTAGAGTGAGTCGCTAATCACTAGAGTGAGTCAATCACATTCTGAATCGGAGCAGCACTCCGCTCTAGTGACATAGCTAACTAATCTGGCATGACCTCGCCTCGATAATCTCAAATGGCGGTGTTAACATTCCACGGAAGGGACCGATCGCGATTCAAGAAGAGAGATGCCTATTAGAATGAGTATGAATGACATACCACATGCTCGAAAGACATGGAGGGAATGCAAATGAATCGGTCATGTGCCAATGAAAATGCAAAAGTCAAGACCGTTCCTCTCCATGGACTCGTTCCAGCATCTTTAGTACCTGCGTCCCCAGCCATTCCGCACCGTATTTTTGCTCCCAGTCCTCCTCATCAAGTCCCCACAACTACTGTGACTTTGACCATTTGTACCGAGCGCATACGAGGGGTAACGAAAGGAGGACAACTGTTTTTCAACTTTATCTTTTTCAAAGGAAACTTCGAAGCCAAAAGTACAACCTGACCATCATAAAACGGGGTGGAAATGAGTACTGTGGAATTACTTCGGGAGCAATTTTGCTGCTTGTTGTGTTCCCTAGACGGACGGCGGGTAAGAATCTTGATTGCTGGTTGCGCCTGGGGATAGGTTTAACTGCTTTTCCAAACACTTCGGGTCTTCTTGCCACGACAAACGGAAGGGGTCCAAATGAGAGCCCAAAGGTGCGTCACAATGAGAGAAAGAGAGTGACGATTTTGAGTACAGGGACCATCTCTCCGGGGAGTATCCGGTCGCCTCACTACTACTCCGTGCTACTACGGCAGCGTAAGTCGTTACGTCGGAGGCGCGGTGCGAACTGCGGCCCTGAAGGATGACTGAAACTAGAATGAAGACCCGCTTGAAACATCTGTATTTTGAAGCCGCCAGGTACCTCAGGTACTGGCAAATGCCTCTCAAGCGTCAACAAACCTTAGCCTGTGCACACTCTTGCCTACTATTGTGGCAGTCGTACTATTCGTTTCAAGTTGACCACGAATCATAGACAAGACCTTGTCGTGAGGGTTTCCAAACCTTGGTCTCGAGGATACTCTTGGGGTATTTCTCATGGTTTCGGTTCATGCATTGCAACCCTTCTTTCCTGGGTCGTCTGTTTGGTTCCGGACCACCATGGACCCAAGCCCCACGAACGGCCCAATTTGCAGTGCAGGGAGGGGGTCAAATGTATTGTACAGGTGTTGGTACTCGTCGGAATACGACTAAAGGAATCCTAAAGTGACCTGGTACGCGGAGTCGGGCAAGCGAAAGGCAGCCACCGGCACGAAAACGTGCGCTTCCCGACCGGTGGTCAAAAATTGAATTGCACAACCACTTCCCTCTGGCAGACACTGCGCATTGCACTAAAAAGGGCAGTAGAAAACCGGAGCTCGGTCTTCTGCCACGAGAATGTTCTCCATGGAACCCAGGGTTTTAGGATTCTTGATGTTTATCGGTATTTCACCGCGTAGCAGGGGGATAGGGGTTGACGAAGTACCCCTCAACGCAATAAGGAAATCACAACGGAGATCACCTCCACCGAGCCAGCCGTGTCTTCATCCCGCTCTTGCCGGTTAATTGCGACACCTGTCGAGTTTTGACACCCCCCCCCCCCCCAGTGCTGATGCTAAGGCCCCTAAACTCGGCATCGTTGTCAGCCGGACGGCAACGAGGGGTGGGTGGGTACCCCCCCCCTAAACACCCCCCCCCCCCCTCCTGCAGGGCCTGTGTGCAGCAGGGTGGTGACCGCTCTAAGGTGGTTTCCTCAGCAGCGACCAAGAAAATAAGAGCTCGTCACTCGCACAACCGCGGCTGATACAAAACTAATGATGATGATGATGATGTGAAGAGAGAGTTGTTTTCGTTGAACGCAGTGCCTGATCGTTTTTTACGTAAAGCTGGATTCAGGACGCAAGTGAAAACGCCACGGTTTGCGGGTGGGAGGGAACTTTGAAATTTTTTCTGACCTGCGGGTCAGTGGCGCAAAAAATCGGAAAGGGAGAAGGTGTGTGTTTGGGTGTTCACCTATATTGTTGGGAGAATAAGACCAAGCGAAAAAAGACTGCGTGTTTTTTCTCACCGATCTTATTTCCCATCCCTTTGATTTTTTCCGCCGGCAGTACAATGAGACGTTGAAGGAAGACGTTGGATAGGAGGAGGAAGAGACGATTCTTCGTTTGGGTTTTTATTACGACGCAGCGAGCGTCGGGGTCCCGTGGAGAAACACAGGACCACCTTGCTCCTGTCCTTGCGAGGTTGCGAGGGGGGCCGGTCGATTGAATTCTTCCCGCTATGGAACAGAGGGCCCGTTGACTCGCAGGAGGAAACACTTCTGCGGGGTACCCTCTTCCGTGTGCCAATCACGCGGAAGGAAATCCAACCGTATTAAGAACAAAGCCCCCCCCCTCTCTTCTCTCCGCTTACAAACTCCTTGTGTCCATGTCTGCCACCATGTTCTGACTCGGCACGAGGTGTGTTCGGACGTCCGCCTTCTGCAGATGCGCGCACAGTCCGACAAGGAGATGGTTCTCGGCCAAGTGGGGGGACGCCAGCTTCCTGCACCGGCTTTCTGCGGTGCTATTGTCATGGAAAGCCTCCATCCTCACCCAACCGACCGAAATCTCTCTCGCGACGCGCAGACCGATAGCCGCTGATACGAGTTCTCGGCGCCGTATGGGCGTTGGCGGGGCCAGCTGCGTCAGTTTATCTGCCCAAGTCCACCGCTCTCGAACGAGAACCACGCCCCTCGTTGGGTCCAGCACCGCGAAGGCGCCTCCCTCATCGGAAGCATCCGCCCAGATATGCAAATCTCTTGTGGGGTGACCGACTTGGCGTGGATTGCATTCGCGAAGCCACTTTTTCCCCGCGTTGACCTCCTCCAGCAGCTTCTGCGAGGGCGCGACCAGAGTGTCCCAGTCCTTGTTGGTTATGCACCTTCGACTTATCTGCCTGTTGGCTCTGAGCAGCCTTGGATACGCAGCCGCCGGACTTCTCATTATATAAAGGGCCCACCGCAGGCAACCAATGAATTGGGCCAGACCCCTGAACGAAGTGATCTTTCCTGGCGTTTCTTGACCTGCCACAGCATCTGCCCACTGACGCGGGACAGCGAGCGTCTTCTCTTCGAGATTTAGCTGGACTCCGTCAAAGACTCCTGTCGAAGATGGGATAGTCACCTTATCCTCCCTTATCTGGATATTCGCATCTGCAATGGCTTTTCTCAGCCGCTTCTCTTTTTCACGCACATCCTCTTCGGTCGAACCGCCCAGCCCAATATCGTCGTATACCGCGAGACTACTGTCTGAAACACCGGCAAGACGCCTAACCCCAAGGGTTGACAGCTGCGCAGCAGTGGGGGCGCGGGATATACCTGGCACCGCGACAGTGAATACATAGTACTCGCCACCCCTTGCCCTGAAACCGAGAGACTCGGATAGGGCCTGTGACACTGGTAACTGATAAAAATATCCCAATAAGTCCAGAACCATGAAGAAAGAGAACTCTAGTACAAATGACTCTATGTCCCTAAGCGACGGGGTCTTTGGCGATAGCACCCGTGCAGTGCGCAGGTCGAAGGGCCGACCGTCAATCAGCAGTCGAGTCTCGCTCTTGCCCTTTTTCGCCACTTTAAAAACTCGTAGCGTGATCCTCGGCCTTCGCTCTGCAAGTCGCACGATGCCGCACTTCAGCATCGCGCTGAGGTCGCCTTGCGTTATATCCAGGCTGGGTAGCGCCTGATACCTCTCCGTGGTGGTCAACAGCAGTTCCTGTGTGCATTGCCGCAACGTGAACGCCTCTGTGTCGGTCAGACCTTGCTCGATCACTGCATAGTTTGCCCTCGTGTTTGGCAAAGTGTCCAGAGGTCCGTCGGCCGTCTGGAGAATCGGCCTTGGCAGAGACCTCATGTATGAGCGCGTAGACAGCGCGCCCAGAACTGCTTCAGATGACCGGACCTTCGCTTTAACATCGGGCCGTGCCTCGACGACGAAGCTCTCGACGCGCTCCTTTCTGTCGTACTCCTCTTCCGATTTCTCACCGAGCTCGCCCTGCATAGCGGCTTCTGCCCAGGCAAGCACTTTTAGTGTTACCTTTCTGGCGTCCGGGTGAAACTCTTCATTCCACTCCTTGAGGGGATGGAACACGGCCAGATTGCTGGCGTACCACGGACAGAAAGTACTAACCTTTGGTGTACCTTTGACTTTCAGCGCGGTGTCGTCCCGTGGACTAGCTACGTGGAGGGCTTCCATGAGGGAGCAACTTATGCTTCGCCCGGAGCGCGTTCCCTTCAAAGCGGGGTTCCCTCGTAGTGGCGGCTGCTCTGCGGAGCGGGCTCCACCTTGCCAAAGGTGCCTACGCTGCTCTTTGTCGAGCACTCCCTGCAGGAGCGGGTGCCTCTGCGGAGGCGGGTGCTCTGCGGAGCGGCTTCCCTCTGGGAAGGGGGGCGTCTGCGGCGGCGGTTGTTCTATGTTCCTCTGCGGAGGTAGTTGCTCTGCGGAGCGGCTTCCCTCCGAAAAAGGGCGCCTCTGCGGAGGCGGTTCTGCGAAGTGTCTCTGCGGAGATGTTTGCTCTGCGGAGCGGATTCCCTCTGGAATGTGCCTCTGCGGAGACGGTTGCTCTGCGGAGCGGATTTCCTCTGGAACTGGAAAGTGCTTCTGCGGAAGCAGTTGCTCTGCGGAGCGGTTTTCCTCTTGAACTGGGGAGTGCCCCTGCGGAAACGGTCGCTCTGCGGAGCGGATTTTCTCTTGAGCTGGAGAGTGCCTCTGCGGAGGCGGTCGCTCTGCGGAGCGGATTCTCTCTTGAACTGGAAAGTGCTTCTGCGGAAGCCGTTGCTCTGCGGAGCGGTTTTTCTCTTGAACTGGGGAGTACCCCTGCGGAAGCGGTCGCTCTGCGGAGCGGACGTTCTCTTGAACTGGAGAGTGCCTTTGCGGAAGCGGTTGCTCTGCAGAGCGAATTCCGTCTGGTAAAAAACACCGTTGCTGAGACGGTCGCCCTGCGGGACAAGCTACCTCACTGGCGCGTGCAGGTGCGCAGACAGTCTTTCGGTCCGTCGGTGGTCTGGGGTCACGCATCCCCAAAGGTACCGCCGCAGTGTTGTCACCGATGTGTGCCTCGCAAGGAGCAGAAGCTCCTCCCAGTCGGCACCGCCCCTTGCCAGGTGCTGTAGCGCGCCTCTCTTCCAGCTGTGCCCAGAGCAAGCCGGCGCAACGTTTCTCGCTATACGCAGCAGGGTCTGTGCGGTCGTCTTGCCGAACGTCCCACGGCGCGCCAGCCAGCTTCTCACTTTCGACGCCATATTCAGTGGGAGCCTGTAGGACACTTCTGATTCGTGCAGGCGAAGGCTTGCCTCTTTCGAGGTCCACCAAGCAATGCGAACTATACCAGGGGCCTGCATCGTTACGTCTCCGGACCTCAGAGCGGTCAGGTCTGCCATCCGTAACGCACAGCTCCATAGGAGCGTCGCCGCAGCCGCGAGCTCCTCGTCTCCCGATACGACGCCTATGATCGTCTGTGCCTCCTCGAAACTCAGCGGGACCGCGTGGCTCGGCGTCTCCCTTCTTTCCAGACGTCGCTTCAAGATCGCCCTTTTCGTCTTCGCCAGGTCGGCCGCTGGAACACCCCATCTTGAGCCCAACACGCTGACGTATTGCTCCACCGACACCGTGCGCATTTTCCCGGTCCTCGGGCGGCCCCGTCTGCCGGCCTCCCGCGCCGTGTAGCGGGCGAGCTGGGCCCCGCTCATTCCGTCGAGCATTGCAGCCGCGAATGCCTTGATCCGGAGGGATGCCGGTGCTGCTCGAAGCCCTGCAGCTTGTGTGAACTTCTCCAAGGTCCCCTCCATCGACAGACGCTGTTTTCTCGTCGATGACGCTAAAGCTAGCGACTCGAACTTCTCGATTTTTCCCTCCCAGGACGCCATCTGGGAGGGGAGTCATTCGTTTTTTGGAGGTGCGTTCCGCTTGCCCGAGGGCGGCACCGATACCCGTTGCGGCGCCGCTACATGCCTGAATCTACAGCGTTCGCGCATGCAACGCCCATTGCGGAAGTTATGGCAAATTGCCGACGGCCCCTTCGCACTCGTACTCCGGTCGCTGCCGCGCTGCCTGATTGTAGCTTTCAGACGCCGGCGTGCTTCTGCGACGTGTCGTGGAAGGCGCGAGGCCTCCTGTATTCCTCGCATTTCCACCCCTGCAGCCGGGTTCCGCGTGTCGTAGACCGCCTGCAGCTGTTCGTACTCGTTGAACAGCCGAGTCAGCTTTAGCAGCCACATCGGCGTGGCCATCGGACCCCGCATTCGCAGGTGCTCCCGGACTTTGGTAGTCACATCATCCCGTCTCTCCTGCAGTTCCCTATTGCTGCGAAACCTGTACAGGCGTGACACCGTACCTTCGAGAAGAGCAAAACCCCCGACCCCGATAGGAGCGTCCTTCCAAAATGTCGCCTCCAGCATCTTGAAGTCGTCTTCCTCATCCTCGTCAAGCACCATACTATTTCCCACTGGGGGCACGTGCCGGTCCAATAGCTCCAACGCCTCCCGCTCATCGCCCGCCAGGGCCAATTCCTGCAGCGCATCGGCGTCCATCTTCTGCCAGAAGCCCGGGTACTCATCCTCGAAGGCATCAAAGATGGCCCCCGCCCGATCGACGTCCAACATCGGCAGCAACGCTTCGGGACGCAACTCCTGTTGTGGTGCTGGCCTGCTTCGCTTCGCCCGCGGTTCATCCGGGTCCTCCAGCGGTCTTCCCCGCTGCTGCTGCTGCTCTTTCAGCCGCTCTTCAGCCTCCCTCAGCTTATCCTCGCGCTCTTTAAGCGACCGCTCCAGCTCCTCCATCCTCTTCTCCCGTTCCAGAAGTTCATCCCCGTTTCTCGCCTGCGCCTTCGGCGGCATATTCTGGTCTCGACTTTGAAATTTTTTCTGACCTGCGGGTCAGTGGCGCAAAAAATCGGAAAGGGAGAAGGTGTGTGTTTGGGTGTTCACCTATATTGTTGGGAGAATAAGACCAAGCGAAAAAAGACTGCGTGTTTTTTCTCACCGAAAAAAAAATTTTAGGGGGGTAGGGGGGGGGGGGGGGTACCCACCCCACCCAGGGTTAGCAACTTCGTTTTGGGTTTCAGGCTTAGTATCAGCACTGCCCCCCCCCCCCCCCGTAACGGGAATGACGGCCCATGTTGAGAGCGCGTTTTGTTGTTACAACAAGCGCGCCTTTTTGTTACAACATCTGCGCGCGCTTGCGAAAGCCTCGACATGTGACACCACCCGTAAATGTTACACACGCCATGTATTCGACACTGAGCACGGGGATGTGGAGTGCTCTTACTTGGAGGAGCGTAGGGGGGGTGGGACGCTCTTGCCGTCTGAGACGCACGGCAATGGTTCCAGCCGAAGAACGCGGGAAAAATGAGGGGGAGAAAAAGAAGAAGGGCTGATACACTCTTTTTGAGTGACGCAGTGTCTAAACTCCGGGTTCCATTCCCCTTGGGCTCCGCAACGACAACAGTAGGAGGCCCTCGACTTGTTCGTTGTCTACAACGTTTTCTTGATTTGAGGGAACGGAAATGAGTCTTTCCGCCCCTCAACCCGGTGAACAGTACCGTTGCTGCCAGGAACTTGTCAGTGGCCACCGTGTCAGTTTGAACCCGGCGGGCGGCCTGACTTTGATACCAAGCCTCCAGATTACACGGAAGCTGCGCGTAGCATTGAGTTCTTTTGAGTACATGAACCACGTGGATTAACATGCACTTTCTTGTAGGCCACTGACTCAGGTTACTTTATGACGTTGTCACCTGCCATTACGAGAGCAATGCAACTGGCTGCAGTCCTGCACACCACCTCGCGTAGCAGTACCATCAAAGCGATGGTCGGAGGTGCCGACACAGGACGGAGGCACGCTGGAGTATCTCAGCTAGAATACTGAATCACAATGTGCCCCTCTGGAAAAAAGCTCATACTGTCACAGACTTTTTCGCCTTGAGGGTATCGCTGGCACAGTACTGAGATGCGACGAATGTATGGCAGCAGCAGCGGTGTTGTGCCCGCAGACCACCCCAGCAATTCGTTCGCACGATTTGACGCCAGGGACACCCGCAAAAAGTCTGATGAGCCAGTATGCGCACAGTGCACTATACGGTGAACTCCAGCTGGAATGAAAAGAGAGAAAAAGCGGGTGTGACACCCGCTTTTCGGTATGGTACGCCACGTATTTCTTCACTGTCACACCCAGAGAGCGGAGAGTACTTCACAGTGAACCCCTGCTTCTGGGGCAGGAGTTAACCTTGTAGTCATTGGCAATCTACTACATTCGACTAGTGGTAGCGACTATCCTTATACCACCGCCGACGTTTGTTGATTGGGTCATTGGCTGTGTTGCGCGAAATTGGTTGTAGGCAGAGCATCGTGGTGGCGTTGCCGTCGCGCCGGACAGCACAGTGGCTGGTGTGGTCAGAGACAATGCTGTAAAGGAGTGGTGAAACGTCTTTTGTAACAGTCTTTGTCCAAGTTTATGATTCTGGGGGTGAGACCTGATACGCATTGGCAGACTGCTTTGCAGGCCCTGTGCTAACATCGAGTCTCGTTTGAGAAATGCATAGTTTTGCTTGTGCTACTCGTAACTAACGTGTTCGTTGTCAACAAATTCTTCTTGATCAGAGGTGATTTTTAGATGTAAATCTAAAGCCGCCCAAGTGCTCCTTGGTAACGCGTCGGAGGAGCCAAATGATAGATGAAAATGAGGTCAAGCTGGTCATTATCAGGTCAGTGTTGTCCTGCTTTTAGAGCAGCGGCTGCCAAGACGTACCGTGACACCTATACAAAGCAAAGTAGAGTAGGGGGAAGAAATGCGCAGGTTTGTCTTATGCTTACGGGTACGGAGAAGTGGGCTCTAGCTTCCTGATACAGATTCCGTCCCGCCTGAGACTCCTCCCAAAAACAGGAACTTTGGGAAGGAGTTGGAAAAGTAGCATACGGGACGGAACTTGCAAATCTGAAGAGAAACGAAGTAACACCCGAAAGGTTGGGCGGCGGGAAAAGTAAATGTGAAAACGAGAAAGACTGCGTGCCCTCCTGTGGATGTCGTAGCTCGCCAGGCCAGGCGTCGGTACAGCGCAAGCTCCGAAGAACTGCGTAGTTTTGTTTTATTCTTTTACTTGTTTGTTGTCGACAACTTGTTTTGTATTTGAGGTGTCATTCAGATGTAAATCCAAAGCCGCCCACGTCAAATTTTGTTAAGCAGCGGCTGCCAAAACTTGCCGTGACACCTATGATCAAAGTAAAGGAGGAAAGGAGAAAATGTTTCTAAAAAAGGGGCAGGTTGTATTTTTGGACCCTCGCAGCTCGAACAAAAGAGGTGCGCCGCGCCTTGATGATGTTGCTTGCTCAATCGGCAGCTACTCGGCTCCACCGAACACGTGAATGAAACTTTGCTGCTCTCGCGTTTGCAAGCTTTTCCCGGTACACTTCCTGGGCTCGGATAAAGGGGAGCCATCACTGCTCGCCTACCAGATCCGTCCTCATGTGCCCCGGCTGGATCCAGCTGCCTTTTTTTTTGTGTATCCTATGGCAATAGATGACAAGAAAAGAAGGGAAAATGGCGAAAACGCTGGGCTTTCCGGCTGCGAGTCGCAGCAGCAAGCGAATAATGCAGGCGGGTTCCCCGCCTTTCCACAACAGAAAACAAACGCGCAGTTCCTCCTGCAGCACTTTCGATTCTCTTGCCATGCAGTGTATAATTGGAGCCTTGCCCGAAACAGGAAAGGAAGAACTCAAGAGCGGCTACGGAGGCCAACAAGTGGAGAAGAAAGAGATCTCACGGCAAGGCCCTGTTCCCACTACCAAAGAGGATAGAACAAACAGCAGTTTGCACTATGTAGATAGGAATGGACTCTTGCATGCTATGTACTACCGTCAATCGCGAGGGACGAGTAGGTTGGTGGTTTGCGACCGTTCTTTGTTTGCAGTAAGGTTCCTCAGGAGACGCGTCCCCGTGGGAAATGTGCCCCAGGAGACCATTCCCTGTGGGATGGTTGTTTTGCGGAACCGTTCTCAGGGAAACGCACTCGGCCCCATTTTTTTTTTTCCTTTTCGCAATTTCTTTCTAAATTGGGGTGGGTCAGGGTTCTCGCGGATTCGGAAGCCGAAACACTTTGCTTACAGGGTTCGCTTTTTGAGGAAACCGGGATTCAAAGTCTCCGGGCGAGCTTCGTCGAATGGGTACTTTTGTGAGAGTGTTTTGCGAGTGTTGGCAAACAAAACATGTGAGACCTGCGGGCTCAATTCATGGGAGCAACCCTCGGCCTGCTCATGTCTGAACAAGAAAGAGTTCGAAATTCTGAAAGTCTGGAGATTCCGGCATGATGTATCACCGTGTAAGTGATCTGAGAGGAGCCACTTCGCCCACGACACTCTATATCGAGGAAATCCGAAAGTCTAAAACGTACAGGGCACGGTTGTTTTGACAACACTTCATCTTCCCTTGCTGGGGCAGGTGACCTCGCAGAGCCTTCTTCTCTCATTCAAGGTCTCTGCGGGGTTTGCCCCATCGCTAGTGGCCACTGTAAAAGTGACCAAGTGCAAGTAGAATTCCCAGATCGGCTAGGTCGACGTCTTGCGAAACATTGATTTGTTTAGGCAGCTCAGACTCAACGGTTGCGCGAAAGTAAGGGGAGCGGTACCCAAAATTCGATACAGCTTTTGCAGCATAAGCAGTGACATAAGCAGCCACCGTAGGAGACATGAAGCCTCGGGATTAGAAGTCGCCGTTAACCCATGCGTAACCCATGCGTCGTGGGAAACCAATTCTCCAGACTGAGTTCTGGAAAAACGTTCGGTCGTGACGCGGGTTGTCCGAACCGTTCCACCGTAACTAGAAACAAAAGTCCGTTTTGCTGCCAGAGCGTGCCGTCCTGATTGACACGCTTCGATAGCAAAGCGTCGTACAACGCACAGCTTACATGTCGTTGCCAACGCCCGACACCGGTTGCTGCAGATCCCGGCCGCTACCTGTCAGTTAAGTTGGCTGGTCACAGGAAGCCAAAACCAGCGCGTTTGCGTTTGTAAACTAGCACAGAAATAACAACGAGAGCGACAGGGAGAAGCCACATCAAAACACGTGTGGGCCCTCACCGACACGCGGGCCACCAACAGACCCCCCCACCAAACGGCCACGGCGGGCGCATATTACTTCGTCCGGGCGCCTGCCGCCGCCGCTCTGGAACGGTAGATGATGAGGTAACAAATTCTTTTTTTCGCAACGATGAACCGAACTATGCGAGAAGTAGGGTGATGCATAGGATCCGATAAACCGCAGCGAGCAGAATCACAACAACAACAACAACGCCTACAAATACATACCTGGCGAACTCAGTCGTTATCGGTGGTGGTCGCCGCGTCTTCCATCTACCCTTCGCCGACTCTGTTTCAGAGACACGGCTGGAGCCCAGATTGTCATCCTTCCTGTCATTTTGTTGTGTTTTGCGGCCACCGGCAAACTTACTAGAAAGAAAGACTAAACGACGCAGCAAAAGGTGCGTCGATAGCAGTTTAACCTGAAAAAAATACGTCATTCGAACACAGGTTGTTGCTCGTGCGGTGAGGACTATGATGAGGTGTCCGCAGTCTTTGTGATTAATCGGTACATACCCTGTCTTTTCGACCAACTCCGACGAGGCCCCACATCCCATTTGTATGCGACCGCTACACTGACCGCTGCAAACGACCGTAGATATTTAAAAGGGTAAAGCGAGACGTTTCTCTCGTCGCATACACGGTGCTTCAATGCTCTATCTTGCCGAGCGTAAGGGCTTACGTCCTCTCGTGTACGCTCTCAGGATCCAGTTCTTGATTCGCTCCCTTCCTTTTCCTCACACGCAGGCACAAGGATGCAGAGCTGAACGTCGTTCCGCTTACGCGATTCGACACGTCACTCTGTGTAGCACTACCCCCGCACAAAGAAAGTGGCTCCTCTGTGCAGTGGCGCGATTTGTATCACGACGACCGCAGGATGCGGCAATCTATTCTTCTCTTGTATTTCTTCTTTTGTTTTGCTTTGATTGCTTCGGAGTGGTGCGTGTATATGTGTACGTGAGTGTGTAGAATTCCGCGGTCGTCTTTTCCTTTCCGGTGCGCGTTTCGTGTTCCTTGCGTATTTTTCGAGATGAGATAAGCATTCTTCTTGCGCAGCTGTGAAGAAGAAGTGAGCCCGGCGACCTGACCAAGCTAGCCATACAGTTTCATAATACCAGAGATCCACAGAATATCAGTCATCAGCACACGACATGACCCAAAAGTCTTGCCCAAGAAGACGGCCAGTCTTCTCCACGAGCGTATCCGAAGTCGGAAAGTCGGCTCTGCTCCCCTCGTGGCTCCAGCTTTCGGATTGTTAGCGACAAAGCGTGCAATCGCACTCTGCTCGGGCAAAGGGGAGGTGGCCCTTTGCTACCCCTGGACCTTCCTCGCGAACCAGCATCTGAGACACAGTACTGCCCTCGCATCATCAGCGCGTAGGCCGTTCAGGAGGGTGCGCGACACACCTGCGTTTGTCCCGTGGTTTGAGTGCGTGTGGGTCAATAAAGGCTCGACACACTGCTTCTCTGCTTCTCATGTTCCGTCGTTCGAAACGCTCATGGCACCGTTGGCTGGCGACCTCCCCCGCCTGGCGCACCACTGAGCTTTCCTGGGCGGCACATCTCCAGCGCACAACGCTGGTGTCGGAAGAATCTCAGCGAGACATTCTAAAAGTCTCAGCCCAGACTGGTACGAGTGCCACGATGCTTTAGCGGGCATCACTACTGACACCGGTCCACCCCTGATGTAAATTTGTTGCATTAGTGTGTGGGCCTTTGAAGCGTGGATGATGCCTCTCGCGCTGCTCCCCTTGAGGTTCCTGGCTCATGCCAAAGCGCCGCCGCCCGGGTTGGGGGGTTGCGGCATCAGGCGTGGGCCAGGGCCAGGGAGGCTCCGTGGGTAGTGGGCCTGGGGTCGGAAGCTGCCGGTCAGGACACCCGCCTTCTCCCAGTGGCCGCTCTGGTCGCCCCGTCCTTTGTTCGCCATCTTTTTGTGCACGTGCCGTACGGCGGCGACTTCGAACGCCCGCATCACCGCTTCGAATTTGTCGCATTAGTGTGATTGTCAGGCCTTCGACTACCCTGAGCAACGCACTATACCCCTGATATACCGCAAATACACCGTACGGCACCAGGCAGTTCTATGCAGCTCCAGGAGATAGTAACGGACCTGGTGGACCGCAGTCAACGTGATGCTCTGCCCAAAAACAGCGGCAGGCGATCATGCCAGTTCGAGGGAATTAGGAGAGGACCAGCATAACCTCATGCACTGAGTCTCGTCTGTCGCAATCTCCCAGAAGCGTTTCACAAACCAGACCGCGAATCTGCGTTTCTACACGCAAGGAGCGTCGTCTGTTCAGCGTGGCCCCTGGGGCCTGGCGCGTTTGGCGTGGCGCGGCTGGCGCGTTTGGCGCACCCTGTAGCCTCGAGTAAATTTAGGCTCCCTCGTCACATGCACGGGGGCAAAAGAGTGCCTCGGGGGGACTGACAATTTGCCCGGGCTGGAATCTGGTTTTGGCAAAAGTTGTGGTTATATTTTCCCGCTGGTCCACGTAGCAGATCTTTTTCAACGTTTTGCTCGCCCTCAGCTCCGATGAAGAGAACGGTTCAAAATAGACTCGGGGACCCATAAGTATGTGTGTGGTTCGTGACTCCTCATAAGATGCAGAGCACCGGGCGGCAGGTTTACCACGGGAAGGACAGGAATCGTCCCCAGGCAGGTGACAATTTCCGCTGGTCCACGTAGCAGTTTTCCCGACGACTTTTTGCTCGCTTTTTTCTCGGATGAAGAGAACGGTGCCAAATAGACCCGGAACCGTAAGTGGATCCCTGTGGTTCGTCGGCCTTTCATTGCCGCAGGGTACCATGGATTACCGTGGTGCACAAGGTGGTCCAAAAAGGCTGCTTGCAGGGATCGAACCCCTGGAAAAAGCTTGTTTTTCAGTGGCTCTGGAAGAACAGGGGGTGTGGGAAGGCACCACAATAGGTTGACGCCCTCTGAGAACAGGTTTTCTGGAAGATTTCGCCATCAATCTTCTCATCGAACAAAAAGTTTGTCGGAACGCACGCCGGGATCGCCGAGAAAATGGACGAATGATGATCCCAAAATGAAAGAAGTTGTCAATTATTGGTGAAAACACCAAGGGCGCGCCAATCGCGCCAAACGCGCCAGAAAACAGGGGTTTCTGGCGCGGCCTGGCGCAGGAGCCACACTGGTCTGTTTGACATCTTCGCAAGGCTTGATATACCTGGCACAAGCGGGAAAACGTGAAAGCTGAAGAGAGCACGACACTGCTGAGGCCCAACGGCAGCGGGTCGGACTGATTAATCGTCTTTCTTTCGCAGGGCATAATTTCAATCGAAAGCCGCAAAACAAATCAAGCCGTCTAGCTCTCCCTCTTAGAGGGACGGGGACTCTTTTAAGCCTTTCATCTTTTTGCTATTTCGCTTCTTCTTTTTTTTTTTTTTTTGCTGTTCTTATTAAACGAACCGAATTTTACGAGAGCAGAATCTAAGAGTCAAGCGAAGTTGACAGTGCATGCTATGAGAAGGCGCTTTTTGTCCAGTTCAACGACTACGCAAGCTGAACTGTAGTTGGTCTCTGAGGGCCAGGTAGGTGGACCAGCATGGCAGCACAATATTTTCGTTGCTGTACCCGTCGTACATGCGTTGGCCTTGATCGCATCTACCGATGACTGGGCGCACGGAAAGGAAGCACTCGACAACCAAGAAGGCCGCACGCATGAAGTCTGCACGGGCCTGGTTCATCATGCACTGCTGATGCTGTGTGGTGTACTCCTCCCAACTTTGCATGGTAAGATGCTACTGCCACTGGCCACAATGTCAGTGCGTGTGCACCCGACGCAGCAACGGGCAGTCAGTTAATTTGTTCTTCACGTGTACAAAGAAGAACCCGAAACCTGCAGGAGCGTGGCTACCTTTTCAAAGAAAACAGAAGGCGTGATCTTTTGCAAGATCCAAGGCGAGTTCCGACGCTACGTTTTGCAGAATTCTCGGCGGGTGCCGCGTACTGATTGCATCGGAGAAAGAGCACTAGCCGCCCCAGCGCAACAAGGCCCCGCCCGTTATCGGCGCCGGCGCTCCGTCTCTCTGATGGGAGACGTGCTGGAGGCTTTTCGTGTTTTTCTGCAGTTGCTTTGAGCTGGATGAGGGTGTCTAAGTTTGCGTACGTCAAAACCATGGTTAAGTGCGCAAGAACTGGTGTCAGTCGAAGCTGAGGAAATGAAGGACCCCTAGAAGTGCGCCTTGCGGGCGGGGTATTCTACTGCAGCTGGTCCGTTTTGTTGGTGGCGGCCGCGAGGACGTTGTTCGTCTGCAGCTTCTGGCGGAAGGTTTCCGCGTCTAGGCGGAGGTCGTCGTCGTACGGCATCATGCGCAGGGCCAACTCGTGGTACTCGTATGCCCCGCGCCAGTCCTTCAGCCCGGCGCAGGCGGCGCCCTTGCGCACGTACGCCTTCAGCAGCGCGTACACGCGGCTGGTGTTCTGTTTGACGATGCCGTTTGCTTGCTTCTGCTCATCGGGAGCTTCGTCCTCGTCGTCGCTATCCCCGCACGCAGTCGCCAGCTCACCAACGCCGGCACTGACGAGGGCGTTGGTCACGTTCGCGCAGCTGTGGATGATCGCGTCGCAGGCTTGGCTCGCCTCCGCAAACTTTTTGAGGCAGAGGAGGGCGACGACGCGGTTGGCCTGTGCGTCTTGCATGCCCGGCGACTCTGCGAGGACCGAGTCGTAAGCCGCGAGGGCGCCTTCGTAGTCCCTCGCCGACACCATTTTGTCGGCGTCGGCCTTCTTCCTGGCGGCGGGCGACACTTCGAACTCGGTGAGCATGCCGAGGCTCCGCATGCGCTCCTTGACGGTCTCCAGGTCCGCGTGCAGCTTCGCGTTTTCGCTTTCTTCGGAGAGCTCCCCCCCGGTGGAGTACCCAATGGCCACAAGCAGGTCGTTCATCCCCGCTCGGTACTCGCCGGCCCAGCACAGTGCCGCGGCACGCCTCGCATAGCCTTTCATCATCCCGTGGCGGAATCGCTCGCCCGTCGTCAGAGACGCCGGGGTGTTCTGCAGCATGTTGATTGAGAGCGAGCAATCCTCGATCGCGCGGACGTAGTCGTGCAGGCGCAGGTACGCCGCCGCCCGGTTGTTGAGGGCGGCCAGGAAGCACGTGTCCCGCTTCAGCGCCGCCGAGTAGCTATCGACCGCGCCGGCCCAGTCCTTCTTCGCGCACTGCTTGTCGCCTCTCTCCTTGAAGAAGAACGGCGTGTCCTGCAGCGACTTCGGCTTGTACCGCGACCGCCGGTAGAACTCGTCATCCGCCCTCGTCCGCGACGGCAGGTGAATCGCGTGCGCTGGCGTGAAGTGGATGTCAACCGTCGTCGTCCCCACGCCACGGATCGGGGCCTGCGCCTCGTTCGCGGCCGAGTCGAATATCGCGTTCCCAGCTTCTCCGACGGCTGCAACTTGCCGCTCGGGCTTTCGGAGTTCCGCCCCGCTTTCCTGCTGCGCCTGCTCTTGCTTCTGCCGGGTGGGGCGCGCCGCGATGTCCGCCTGCCACCTGTCGAGATCTTCGGCGACGGAGGTTTTTTCCTCAAGGATCCGCGCTTCGATCTGCGTCCGCTGCTGCTTCTCGAGCTCCCAGTGCTCCGAAAAAAACCGCTTTTCGGCGACGACTTTCTGCCGCTCGCGGGCCTCGATGTTCGCGTTGTAGAACTCGATGGCCCTGTCCTTCGACGCCTCTCGTCGGGAGACTCGGTCCGGTGCGAGCGGGTCATGCTTGAGGTCTGTCCAAGAGAGGCCTGCGGTTGCCTTTTGCAAGGAGATGCGCACGGTGCCCGACTCTTCGATGCCGTAGCGGCTCCGGGAGGGGTCGATGTGGTTCTTCAGGTCCGCCTCCCACAGGAACGGGACGCAGTTCACCTTCACGTAGCAGTCCGCGATGTAGACGTCGATCGCGGCTCGCTTCACGTTGCGCAGGAACACCCGCACCAGAACCTTCTCGTCCGTCTCCTCCCATTGGTAGTCCGCTCCGATCGGCATTGCGTTCCGTGCCCTCCCCTCACCCTGCTTGCAAGCACACGCGACCCAACCTGCAGCTTCTGGGTTTTGTGGAGACGGTCACTATATGCACAGCCCCCGCTTGGGGTGGGAGAGCTTGGGGTGGGAGAGCTTGGGGGAGAAACGGGGGAGAATCTTAGTTAGTAGAGGAAGGGGGTGCACTTTGCCGGTTGGGAGGGAGGTGTGAAGGGGGGTGGGGATAAACAAGCAGCAGGCACTTCTCGAAGGGTTCTTTGCTCGTTTCATTGCGTTTTCTTCCTTTGCGTTTCTTCCCCCCCCCCTAGGGCTAAGTTGGATGGAAACGCCGTTTCTTTTAGTTTTTTCGAAATATGGAAACGGAAACGGAAACGGAAACGGAAACGTTTCCGTTTCTTTTAAAAGAAACGCCGGAAGGCTCCTCATGCTGAGGGGTCCTATAGGATACCACTTCGCGGGTCCTTCTGTGTGTCCGTCGGGTGTCCGTTTCCAGCCAAATTTTGGCTTTCCTTTCAGAGGCGGGATCACCTTCTTCTTTTGGTCCACCAGCAGGCACTTTTCTTCCTCCGTCCCCCTCGGCCCCTTCTTGTGTGTCGTCGCGGTCTCGTTTGTGCAGAGCAGTCGCTGATGCTCACCGCTTTCTTTCGTCGGCGATCTGACACGAGCAAATAGGTAACCACAAGCTAATGATGCAGAATGTCGTCACATGCGGATGCTGAGGTTTTCTGACACCAGATTCCACTCTTCAGTGCCTACCACTTCGTCCTCTGCTGCTTCCAACCCGCGTTCTCATGTTTACTTGTATCGGTGGCCGTGCCGAGTGGGGCTTTTTGAATCTGCCGTCCTCTTCTGCATTGTCGGTGGGGTTCTTCCTGCCGTCGCTGTCTGTGCTCCGACAACACCGCCCGATGGTGCCCCTTCGTGACGGTTGCCACCCGTCGTCGTGTGCATCACAACCGGATGCGTGTGGTTGCGTCTGCTCCACGCGGTCGCAACTCTTATGCTTCATTCCGCCCTCTTTTTCGGAGCCTCCTTGTCCATGGTTTCCCACTGGATTGCGGGGTCCGCCGTTCGGAACACATTTCCGGTCGGACCTTCAGCCAGTATACTAGTGGCATACCAGCCGTTTCTTTTGAAAAGAAACGGCGTTTCCATCCACCGCCAAAAAGAAGGAAACGGAAACGGAAACGTTTCCAACGTTTCCATCCTACATAGCCGGGCCCCCCCCCCCCTCCCCCGCAACCCTTAGCGCCCTATTATGACTTATGAGCCCTCTCAGTCTTCCTTTTCATTGTTCTACCACTCTTTCGGAATCCACCTTTTCCACTGGGCAGCAGGCACGTTTACGTGCATGCTAGCCTCTTTCACCGAGACACCTTCTCCTCCTTCCGACCTCCCCACTACACAGCGGACCGGTCACGTGTGCTGGGTGCGGTGTGCTACCGCCCCCGTTGGTTTCACAAATCCTGACCACCACCTTGCGGTCATTGCCCGCAACGCAATGGGAGGCACGTTGTCTTTTTGTTCTTTTAGTCGTGAGAACGTCGTTTGAAAAACGAAACTGCATTCGGAGTCGGTCGCATTCGTCATAAACTTGGCTCCTTTCACTACCGACTCCCAGCCTCAATGGTCGAACCGGAGACCTTAAAACACCGAACTTTTAGACCACAACAAACGCTAATAACACCTGGAGTTTTGAGCTGTATCTGTGTCTCACTCTGAAAACGATTTGTTTTCTTGATCGAACACTGACTGATGTCTGCTGAACGGAAATTGCGCCGTGGACGGATCAGTTGCACGGTGGTGGAGTCATGGATACTGCTTGCAACTCTACGGTTCTTGACCGAAAGCATCAACAAAGAACAACGTGTCGTCTCAATTGCGGGCTCTTGTTGCATTCGTGCCCATGAGCAACCCACATCTCCCCTCTGCCTTTCCAAATGTCTGTTTGGAACGCCTCTCCTCGGTTCGCTTCCTTCGTGGCCACTCTCTTTCTTCAACTCAACTTCCCGTCCCGACAAAAATCAAAGAAAAGAAGCGCGGTTGTACGTATTCAGAGCCCGCCTTCATTTCATAGTGCGGCTAGTCGTATCCGAGTCTTCGTGCGTGCTGCCCCATCGTAGCCTTTCTGGGCGGTGACTGCTGCAACCCCGACGCTTTGACTTTAAAAATCGCCAACTGCTGGAAATGAGAGAGAACAAAGAGCGCATTTCATTTTTCATTCTTTTCTTTGTCTTTTTTCATTATTTTCTGTTTATTTTCTCTTGGTTTGGTCGTTTTGTAAACTTCTTTTTTTTTTGCTGTTGAATAGGACCTCCCAGCCTGTTCGTTATCTTTTTCTTCCTCGTCAAAGGAAGGGTAGAGAGTTGCAGAGGAGGGAGAAGGATGGGAACTCAAGGCCGACGTAACGACGCTTTGTATTCTTATGGCCGGCGTTTCTTTTTTTCTTGAGCCGGACGGGCAGTCGAAGGTGAAGCGAAGCGCCAAGAGCGCCTAACCGCGATGATCAAGACAAGAGCGCCTAACCGCGATGATGAAGACAAGAGCGCCTAACCGCGATGATCAAGACAAGAGCGCCTAACCGCGATGATCAAGACAAGAGCGCCTAAACGCGATGATCAAGACAAAAGCGCCTAAACGCGATGTTCAAGACGAGCTGAAGACGCGAAATGACAATTCATGCGCGAAGAGGTAACCGCGAAGCCGGCGGCAGATTGTAGCCACAGTTCCTTCGCACTCTAATCCGAACGAAATCCGTCGAATGGTCGGCAACAGGCAACCAAAAAGACACACACTCGAACATGCTAGTACCACAAATACGACAGCAAGGGTCGGACTACTCACCGGCTTGACTTTTTGTTTTACCACCGATCCCGAGAGACTTTTTCAACATTGACTTTTTTTGTGTTGATTTTCTCTTTTGGATCACCAATTTGGTTTCAAAAAGGCCTTCGAGGAATCACGCTTGTTCACGGTGGAGTCCAGCCTTCGAAGCTGGAGTGAACGCTGGAGCTGAAAAAGCGGGTGTCACACCCGCATTTCGGGTGCGAATTTACACGCGTTTTGGTTGTAGCACACCCGCTTTTCGGGTGTGACTCGGGCAGACCCTCTTTAACTTCAGCCTCTGAGGCTGGACTCCATTGTTTTGTTTTACCCCACACGCACAGCATCGTACTTCGCCAGAATATTCCAGATAATTTCTGCACAAAAATCCCCCCCCCCCCCCCCCCCCCCCCCCCCCCTGTTTGGCGCCGTCCCAAATAAATCCAGACTTCCGCAACTGTGCAGAAGTCCGCGCCGGTACGCTGCGCGTTATAACTGGCAATTGACGAATGAGCGCCAGGTTGTGTTTTCTGAGGCCACCTCCAGCTTCTGTATTTTCTTATTCATGACGGCGGTACGTTGGGTTTGTAGTACAAAAAGCAGACCATCATGCTGTCAAGATGAACCGACACGCTTTGTGCGTCGCCAGTCCTGCTAACCAGAAGTGGTGCACATAGAACCAGGATACTACGTCAGGGTTCAATGAAATAACCCCGAACACGGGTGCTGCCTCAGTTGTTCGCCCGTGGGGTTGAAGAGTAAAGCTTCGCTAGACTCGGCTCGTTTCCAGAGTGAAAGTTCGCTTGGAACTCCGGGGGTTTAGAGTAATCTTTGGAAGAAAAGAGCCGCTCGAGCAGTGTTCGATGCACTCTGCCGGGCCGGAAAAAAACGAATCTCCTCGACGCATTTCCGGGCAAGCACCTGTTTCTTCTTGTTTTCTTACGAAGTGATCACGCTCTTTTCCTGAACTTCGGTATCATGCTGCCGGGCTGTCGAAATATTGAGCTTCCTCCTTTTTACTTTCTTGTGTTTTCAGAGTAAAACTGGCCCGCTGATAACAATGAATCGCACTGGGTTTCTCGATTAATGGTGTAGTGTGCTGCATTCACGGGGTGGTGACTTTACTCATTTTCTTTTTATTTTGCCCCCCCCGGTTTTGAGCAAGGTGCCAAAGCTGACCATGTGCACCTGGCCCACCTGCAGCACGTTGTGATATGTGCTACGCACAATTTTAGAGCGACCGTTCCACTGCCGACTAAGCGCGGACATCTCGAAAGGCATGTATCCCTTGCGGTCTTTGCTGTCGTCGGCAAGGGAAGGAACCGAAACAAAACGAAGCGCGCACGAAATGAGCCGGCAGAAGGCGAACAGTTGAGTCGCAGCTCTTGACACAAAACACACAGAAAAAGGTGCCTTTACTAGAGCGCTTTCTTCCTAGCCTTTTTTCACGAAACGGGGTGGGGTCGGCCCTGCTTTAGGATATGGTAGATTCTCCGTCTCCCGCAAACGTGGTTAGCCACCAACTCAAGAGATCGGGTCAACTACTTGCTGCAGTATTAGCATTCTTCAAGAAATACTCGAGGGACCTGCCTTGTGCTTATTTAGACGGAGGCGAGAACACAACTACAAAGTGGTCTTTTTTTGTCGAACGCTTACGTCCGTCACTAAACACAAAAAACCCTTCCTGTGATTCGTGTGGGCTACAGCACATCTACCTCCTTTACCTCCAATTCGCAACTGGCAGCCTAAGTATTTCCTACGAAGAATCGCGTTCAACTGTTGCCATCTCACTTAGACCCCCACCCCATACCGTCATCCCGCTAGCTCATAGTCGTCAACCGTTGTGTGCAGTCGGAAAGTCAGGGCGACCGGTGGATTCAAACCAGCGTTCGATGCACTCCGGGTCGGAGGAATACGGAAGCTGCGTTGTTTCCGGGGAATCATTTATTTCTCCTTTTTTCTTTTGAGAGTGAATGCTCGCTCGCGACCCCAAAAGTCAACTGGGCAACGCTGCGTTTTGTTTTCTGCCGGGGGCAGGGGGGAATCTTAGTTTAGAGGGGGTGCCTGGATCACGTTGTCGTGCCAAGGCGTAAGGGCACGAGCCATGGCTCTCAATTATTCGAGCTTCTTTCTTTTTGGGATGAGACCCCCCCCCCCTGCTATAGTGGAGCCAAGCCCTCCATAGTCGTTTAGTCGTCTTCAGATGACCCCGTGGGGGGAGAGCTTCGGCTGCCTGCCTGCTTCGTTTTCCTTTTCTTTTTAGAGTGAAAGTTCGCTTGAAACTCCGGGGTTTTAAAGTCTCCTTTTTAGTAGCGGTACGTCTTTTTGCGATGGTTGTCGATTTCGTGTGACTCGGTACTGGCGCACGTTTTGGGGAGAGCGGCTGTCCTACTACCGACGACGCTCGGGCAACTTGAAAGGCATGTATCCCTTGCGGCCCATTTATGCTGCGTCGGCAGTGAACGAATTGAAAAGGAACGAAGCGCGCACCATAAGCTGACACAAGTGCAAAACCAATCAAAACGTTCGGTATTCGTCGCCCTGCACCCACCCACCCCCACTAGCTCAGCAGCGGCAAGTTTATGTGCTTTCGGAAACTGGGGGCTTCAGGGACGTTTCTTCTTTTTGGGAAGTGATAGAATCAGACGTTTCAGGGGAGATGCGTACTCCGACAATTGGAGGTGCTCCCTGCAGCACAACCAGCACTACTGAAGAAAATGGCGCTGCGTGCTGGAGTAGACGTGGCGTGCCGATTTCAGGCGAGCGTTTTCCGGAGCCAGGGCCTTCCTCGCTACGAAACGGAATCGCCCGTCAAAAAGTGCCCCCGCATTCAAACCAGCGGCTGCTGCAGTGCCCTTCTTATCGGCAAGCGCCTTGTGTGTTGAACGACGTTCGCTGGGTCGATGTGCATCTTTCTTTTCCCTTTCTTTGCGCGAACAGGGGACGAAGCCTGTCCATCGACGGGGTTGTTCTGTGCTAGCACTTTTGCGGTTTTCCCACGTAGCCGTTGTTTGGTGTGGTCCATGTGGTCGGTAGAAACCCGGCACAACCCCGGAAAAACTCCAAGGGCGGACAAAACCATGTAGGCGTCGGTTTGGGTGTATGAGGCGGTGCCGACCTCAGGAAATACATTATTTCCAGAGTCAAGGTCTTGCGCTAATTAACGAGCCCGTCAAAAAGCACAACGCGCCGCTGTTCGCTCGATCGATGCCCATCTCTTTTCTGTTCTTCGTGCGTGCGTACAGGAAACAGGCCCCTCCCTGTGGGTCGTCCTGCATCGGCACCTTTTTGGTTGGGTTTGTAGAATTCTCACGAGCAGGTTCCGGTAATGCGTTTTCGTACAAAGGTAGTAGTTTAAGGTACGGTTTTGTCGTACAAGATCTGCGGTCTTATACGACAAAAAAATGTTACTCTACGATCGGCCGGAAATGACGGCCATCTAAAACTACAAAGTATAGTTTGTTCGTGCGCACGTGTGCCGAGTTGCACCTACCTACCGTTTCTTTTTACTAACGACAAATGCGTGTATCGGGTGAAACCCACGGGCCACTAAAAGCGTTTGGTCTAGCGGCAGCGAAGCCGACGCGAGGCTTCCTCATGTCGTTGCGGTCGACTATCCCGGAGCACAGGTTTCACCAGAACACACGTTTGTTTGTGCGATTGAATCTACATGTGTTCTGGTAAAACCGCTGCCACCGTTTTAGCTGTAACGAATACTGTCTCCGGGGAAGCAAAAAATTGGTTGCCGCAATAATATTACCCGGATGTAGCCCCGGATATATTGGCTCGGCGAGGGGGGCGTTGTCGTTTCGGTCCCTCAGTGTAATTGAATTCCTGCAGTGGACTGCGGTAGTGGTAGCAGTTTATTTCAATTTGATACGCAGTAACAATCTATGGCAGTCAGTTGACCGAGATCAGAACTAGTGCTAGCAATAGCGTCGGTTTAATTCTAGGTCAATCGAGTGATGGCACAAGACGGTGCAAGCTGTGCAAGAATCTTTTCAGACTGCCGTGGCTGTAATGGAGACGGGAGACCGATCCTGAGAAGCGACTGCCACATCGAAGTACGGCAAAGCCCCTCAACAAAACCGGCCCAATTAAGAAACCACAAACGCTAAACAAAGCAAAGGAAGCACACGAAGATGCCTTCCCTCTTCTCACCCTTTTTCTTCTTTTCTTTTTCTGCGGGGATGACCATGTCCCTTTCCATCTCTTTTTTTTGTCTTTCGGAGACCTGCAGCTGATGCTCACGGCGGCAGCCCCATCCAGACGTCCAGATGTGCAAGTACTGCCGACGCGTCACTGCTGCTGTTTGCGCTCGGATCGGCGCCGCCAGGCGCCCGCCTTGCGTCACTCGTTTGTTTGTAAAGATTGCTCCGTTCTTTTTCCAGACTTTGTTTCCGAACTAGAACGACACGCACCTAACACGATTGTTGCTGCATATCAAGTTCAAACTTCGACCCGGAGCTTTTTTTTTTAAGGGCGCAATTGAGTACGGCTGGACTTTTTCCGTAGCCATGGCGACCATGCGTCGCCTAGATGCTGTGGAAAATCACAATAATTGCGACACTTTGCTGAGGAATACGGCATCAGCACAGATCTGAAGAATCTGGCTGCTTCTTCCATGCGGATGGAGTAGTCCCCGAAGTTCACCAGAGGTTTTCAAAGCCATGCTGCAGGTCCACATCCACTGGTCGCGGTTTTCTAAACCGATTCTTGAAGTTCAAAGCGACAGGTCTTTGCGCTGCCGCTTTCTTTCTCGAGGTTGGCACACGTTGATTGACACACGAATTGTTGGACAAGCCAAAAAACCGTTCCGGTTGAAGTGGACCGAGGGCTTGAGACTGTGCTGAATCCGTACTGCCGCATCCAGCTGGTTGCTGCGTCTGTAGCGGACCGAATGGAATATCCTCCCACGAAGGCTGCTGCTTCGGATCTGATATCAGGGTTCCGAAAATGGAAGCGACCCACCATGGTCGGTGGGGCAAATATATGAGAGAAGCCGCCGAGAGGTGTTCCAAAGGACGTTTATAAAAAGAAAAACGACGCTGTTCGGCGCCTGGCCGTGATCTGATCGAACGAAAAAAGAAGAACTGTGCTTCGGTTTGTTTGTGCTGTGCCCTTCACAGCCTCTTAAACATCATTTTTCATGAGGAATCCGTGTCTTCACTAGCGAAAACCTTGACTAGTGTGAGGTGAGCCGTATGGTGCCCGAGGTGACTGAAGAGCATTTCAACGTTTCCCCGATTCTTCGGTGGCTGGACCAAAACCTCTCCCCTTTTGCATTTGTTTTTGGGACTTTTGTTCGCATTGCCTTTTTTTTTTTTTTAATGGTACCCCCGAAAACCCCGTATTGCGTAGTTCCAGCGTGCGGGGTTTGTGAATCAGTGAGGGCTCAATTTTTATATGTGTACTGGACTTTCTTTTGCCGCAGGTGGCAAGTTATATAAGCCCTGTCAGGACCGTTTAGACACTAGCTAGACACCAGCTGCATGTGGAGTATCAAAATGTAGCCCTACCCCGTATTGCGTAGTTTGTGCGTATAAGTCGATCTTTGAGTGCGTGAGCCCTTCCGAAGAAAGGTCCATCACACTGCGTAGGTTGTGCGGAGTTCTTGCGTACTTCGCTACTTCAGTTTTCGGGGGTACCAATTTTATATAATTCTTTTTCTCTCGACGACAGCTGGTGTCAGACTAGCCCGCCTAGGGGTGGTTGGTTCCCTACTATGGTTTCTGCACGACTGAAACGCGCGTTGCTCCCAGCGGCCTTTGCGGCGCACCTCGACGTACCAATCTTCTAAGATCTTCGATCTTCAAAACACATTGTTACTCTCAAAAACGTATCTCGCTTCCTTCAACCCTGTTTTGTTCATCCAACCGGAGTAGGATAGTACGCTGCCATCGATCGGTATTTTCTTCTTGACAACATTTATTTTGTTATGACACAAAAAGAAACCTTTCGTTGAACGCTAACGCCCGGCGCTAAACCCGGGTTTTTTAGAGTTAAAGTTCGCTTGAAATTCCGGGGTTTTAGGGTCTCCGTGTGACCGTTCATGAAAGGGTTGTTGGGGGCGATTTTGCAGTTGGTGCCCCCTCGAGTATTCTACGGAGCAGGTGTGGGGCGATCCACCTAAAAGCAAGAGCGTGAGCGGTTGTGTGATGGAGCGAGAGGCCCTGTTTCACAGTATATCAGTAGTCGGTTAATATTAATCTTCTAAGACTAGCGTCTTATACGACCAGAAAAAATCACAGAATTCCAAATCAATTCACAACTTTTCACAACTTTGCGTCTTCTTGTTGCGTTAGTGGGGAGTCATTTGCATGCAAATGAGTACCACACTATGCAGACCTTTGCAGAGCTCTGCAGAACAATGTGTCAAACCTAATTATGAAAAGTTGTGATTTTTTAGAGTTAAAGTTCGCTTGAAATTCCGGGGTTTTAGGGTCTCCGTGTGACCTTTTTGTGCTAAAAAATAGGTGGATCACCCCACAGGTGCTTATATAAAGAACATTGGGGAGGATCGCGCGTTCACAGTCATGCCTCTACCGTTCGGGAGTTGCATTGCATGGGTCCGAACTGTTATTGGTCCGGTTTCGCGCCCCCCTAACGACAACGAGCGTCAAACTAGCCCACCCAAAGACGGTTGATTTTATTGGGCAGGTTTTCTCGACCGGCGGAAGTTGTTAGGGTTAGCATGTCTCCTTTTCTTTTTGCTTTTTCCCAGCTTGTGCCAGACCCAGGGTTTTACGGCGTCAAGAGCTTCACTTGCTGGGTGCCAAAAAAGTAGTTATTGTTCAAGTTTTCTTGTTGGACAAAGGATCCAGCCCTGTTCACGCCAAGTTCTGTTTGCCAGTGCTTGAATGACATCCGTGGCCACCGGGCGAGCACCCGATTGTCCCCTGAACAAGCCTGACCACCGAAGGGTCGACAACCCTGAATCAAAGAATTTCCATTTTGGTTTCGAAGAAATGGTAATGGGCACCGCTGCCTACAGCCTATAAATCCGACCAGGTCAGACCAGCAGGCGGCGTGTAGAGGGTGCTTGGGATTGGGTAGGGTGTTTTCTCTTTCAAATAGTTTCCGGTCCAACGAAACTATATGGACGTGAAGACCTGCAAAATTGCAGGATGCACAGTTTGGCTCCAGCAGCCGGTAAATCGAGTAAATTGAGATCCTAAGACTTTGTTTGAGGAAGAAAAAGAAGAAGAGAAAGAATGTGCGGGGAAAGGGTCCGAGGTGTCGGCGAGGAAGTTTCCAAGTCGATTTTCAAAGTATCCTTTCTTGCCTCCTCATAGGCTTACCCTGAACAACACCGAATAATTTAACAGTTAGACTGGGGGTTTTCGAGTGTAGCCGGAAGGGCAAACGGAGTTGACTCCTTTTTGTACGATCGACAGTATACGTCGCTCTGATGGCTGCCTACGTTGTGTTAAACGATCAACTGGGGTTGTCGTGCTGTCTGTTGTCTTCAGACGAGCCCACACGAAGGCGGCTGATTCTTTTTGGTGGGTTTTGTTCTCCGGGGCGGAAGTTGCTTGGTTTAGTTTCTGTTTTCCCCCGACGACAGCAAGTGTCCGACCTGCCCACCATTAAGGTGGCGGATTCCTTTGGGCAATAGTTGCTGCTTGACGGCGTTTCTTTTGTCGCCCCCTCTTCCTCTTGGTCGTCCGGTGCCCAAACCACCCATCGCCTTGCCCTCTCAAAATGGGCGATTCGCTCGAATCTCAAAGCTGACGACGACCATTGACAAGTCGTACAGCTTCCTTCACGCGTCGTCTTCGAGGAGATCCATCGGCGGTGGAGCATCGAGATGGTGAGACGACACCTGCTTTTTTTCGCTGTTCATGTTGCTCTTCCGCGCACGTACGCAGCAAAACCACCCAGGGGGGGGTTCGATAGGAACCTTTCGCTTCTAAGAAGAATGGGCGCTGTGTTGGAGACGCGTAGTCACGTTGGTTTATTAAACCTGCCACAAGACAAAACGCTGTCAGCTGTCACTTTTTCCATTGAGACAAGCGCACACGTCATCATCAAACAATGTGCTTCTCACGGCTCTGCTGAGGCAGCACACCAGAAGATTTGCTGGTCTGTGCTTTCTACAAGAAGAGAAAAAAAGAGCATCTGCACCGTCCTTTATAGTTCTTCGGGGAGCGGGGGGAGGGGGGGAGAATGGAAATCACGGGTCAACGTCAAGACGATTTGATGAAAATACTCGACGTAGCTGCTTCGACTCCGAATGGAAGGGGGGAAATATAGAGGTAAGGGGCAAATACAATACAAACACAATCTGATTTGTTCTTCGCTTACACCACCGTGTGTTGTTTTCTCACTCAGGATTTTTTGACCTGTTGTGTTTGTGTGATTTGTCGTGTAGGGGTAGACCCGCATGACCTCACGTCCGTTCAACACGTGGTTCGGTAGTTACAGCACTTGGGATTCCTTCGGTTCTTTGTCGGGCAACATCGTCGAGCATTTCCTTTCAAGCTGGCGCTTATGTAAAAAAATAAAATCCAGGGAGAGTGGGGTGCTCCCGCTAAAGCAAAAATCCCCGAAGAAATTCCTCCGGTCTGGGCCTTAACTCCAAATATGTCCTTACCCAGTCCATCATTGCGAGCTATCTTTTCGCGTTCTTTTTCCCCGCTAAGGTGGCGGCCAACCTGAATCTTGCTGATCACTCGGTATTCAACTCCAGAAATGTTTCCCTCGGTTCAAGTGTACAATCAACAAAAAGAATGAGACGAGAAGAGGAGCATAAAGGCCTCTTGGAGACCTGTCAGGCAGAATAGCGTAAGGATGTCCGGCTCTGGGGACACGCGAGTCAGGGATGAAGCTAAGGCCGGCTCAGAATCAAGTGAAGTGAGATGAAACTAGTATGCGTGGCCATACTAATTATTTCAACAATCCATCGTTTACACCAAGAAAAACAACAGCACCGGAGACCGGTGCACTCAGATAAGAATCATCTAGCGTTTGGGCCTTGCGGTTGCTGTTATCGTTATTGTTATTGACGTGCTGCTGTTGTCGGCGTGTTGTTTTTAGAGTGATTTCTGTTGTGGCTTTTGTTGGTGGTGTGACTTGTGCATAGATTGTGTCGTGTAGGGGGAAAAAAGAAAAGGGGTCCTAAAAAGAACAGTTTATTTCCCCATCGATAAGCGAGTTTTTGAGGGTTGCAAAAAAGGACTTCTTTTTTTTTTAAACAGGCACTGAACAGCGGGACCCCAGTTGCTTCCAAGGTGGAGGAGTAAATGGGAGAATGTTATGATTTTCGGGTTTTTTTTTTTTTTTTTCACTGGCGTTTTTCGAAATCGTCGAGGGGAGCGGAAAACTGGTAGCCTGGTTTTGTAGGCACTGTTTCTTGAATGACTATCCACCGAACCGAATCGGACTCCCGAGGAGGCAAACGCATAACTCAGAACTCGGGAGTTCTTCATTACAGCTTTCGCGTACCTGGACTGGTATATGGTGCCGCAAGTCGCATTCGTCGAAAGCGAACAGCCAGCGCTTTGTAAAGTGAAAGCTTTGAGGATTACCGGGTCCGGTCTCCCAGAGTCTCGGGTGGGGGTGGTAAACATACTAGTCATCCGGCGTCACCCAACCTGTCATTTAGTTAAGTTCCTTATGACTGCTGCCCCTTCGGCGGTGACACGACGGGAGCACCTGAGTTTCGCCGGGTCACGATACTCTATAATCCGCTACCCAGCATCTTCAGTCACGCTACGGATTCCCCGCGTTGATCAGGGGTGGTGTCTCCCGTCGCGTCTCGCCTTGCTCGCTTACGGCCGTGCTCGAGGACGGGTCCCATGATCGTCTCCGTTGTCGCCTGTGCGATGTACGGGGCCCACGCCCAACCCATTGGCATCCTTGTCCAGCGGTACCATGTGGAATGTACGCGGAACATGAAAAACGACGAGACGTACTCGTCCATGGGAAACTGGTGGAAATATCTCCGAAAGTCGATCTTAGCGGCCCATTTGTACCCGGACGATAAAATGAGGTACGTACACACTTTTCGCTTGGGCCAACCAAGGTAGAGATGTGACTGATGCGACCAACAACAAATCACATTCGCTATATTTCAGTCTTGGGTCCTTGACGCGCAATTCAGAAACTGGGCGTCGATTCGCCGAAGGGCCTTCTCCTAATTCTCGTAGGAGCTGGTTGTAAGTAGGGAAAGTATGCGGCCTATGTATCCGGGGCCTGTGTGGTGAAGATTCCTTCCGACGACAGCGAAGTGCCACGCTAGCCCGCCGGATGGCTGTTGATCCCATTGGGCAGTTGTTTGGGGTAGCTTTTCCTCCTTTTCTTTTTTTCGGGTGAAAATTCGCTTGTAACTTCGGATTATTATAAGGTCCTTCTGCCATGGGGGGGATATCCTTGCTGCTTGTTCCTAAAAGGTGGGTGGCTGCACAGGGCATCGGTGTGTTTTGCTTGCGGTGATCACTGCTGGCTGTGTGTATGTTGCCCGTCGACACCGCCCCTGGCAGGGGTTACAGCCCACACTTTCTCCAGATCTTCCCACGGCAGGTACACCGTGGTAGTCAGCAGCAGGCAATTTGATGCCGTTCCCGGGTATACAGGTGGACCGGCTTTTGTTGTTCGTTGGTAATTTCGGCCACTATCCACCTATAGCATGCTCCGGGCGCGGTAGACCCCCGGTGCGTAGAAGGGTGAAAATAAGGTGTCGTTGGGAAGAAGGAAGAGAAAGAAAAGGGACCGAAAACTTCGACCCGCTTTTCTTCGCACCGACCTGGCTGTTGCTTTGCATCTCCTCCGAGCGCTGGGGCTTGGAGGTGCAGCCTTTTCGGAGGGGGGGAGGCACGGTAGATTCTCAGTTTAGAGTGTAAGCAGAACACTGCGGGGGCGGGGTCTTCGTTTTTTGCAGTAACTTTCACACTCGGAAACTAGTGACTGAGTAATCTTGAACGTCCCATTTCCACCCCCCTTGCTAAGATGCACTCCCGTAGGAAGCCCCCTGCCGACTCTCTACGACGCTTCGTTTTTAACCATTTGCAGGACGGATTGGGCGGCTTCCTACTAACTCGAAAAGTGAGCAACCTTGTGGTCTTACTACCACTAACCCTTTTCAGCGAGCCGCACAGCAAAGTCCTCGAAACATCGTGAACTCCAATATCTTCATCGCTGCAGCGGACTTTTGGGGGGTCAATACCGTACTGGTACTTCACCAGTTTGCAAGTGTCCGCCGCGGGTGGTTAAAAACGTTTTCCTTCTTTTTTAGAGTTATAGTAAAAACGTTTTCCTTCTTTTTTCTAAAGACTGGGAACAGAGAAGTAGCTTGGGCTCCGATCACATCGGAAAAGCCTACCATATTGTACAGAGCGCGCCGCACAGGCTTGTGACGCACACTGTATTCGCTACGTCGGTACATGAGTACGTCTCAAAATACCGTAGAAAATGTGCCCATTTTTCGAATTGCAACAAAGGCGTTGTCACGCGAGGTCCTTGATCCCCCTAATGTTCCACCTGCAAGACTCCGGCGGCTTTTCCGTCTCCCAGTAGTAGTAGTAGTTGTACTTTGAACTTGATATGCAGCAACAATCTGTGACGATAGACTGCACATAGTAGTATTTGTCGTTCTAATCCGGGAACAAGTCAGGGAGAACGGAGCAATCTTTACAAACAAACGAGTGACTTAAGATAGCCGCTTGAGCGGCGCCAATCCGAGCGCACACAGCAGCAGTGACGCGTCGGCAGTATTTGCACTTTAGGATGGGGCTGCCGTCATGAGCGTCGACGGCTAGCGAGTGTCGGTAGAGGGTGGAGTGGTCGGAGCAAGCTGAACGTGGCAGGTCTACATCTCCCAAAATTACCATCAAGCTACTTCGCTGTCAGTCTGGAAATTTTTTCTGGTGCGCTAAAGATACGCAGGAAAGCGGCGAGGACCGAACACTTCGTTTCCTCGTTGGTGACTGTGAGGACGCTGGACGCGGCAATCACACAAGAGTCTTCAACATGAATACTGCACTACGAGCTCGAGGGGAGAGAGAAAGGAAAATGGATGGGGGGAGATAGAGACACGGAGCCCGAAGCGCCACCTATTATTTCCTTTTTCTCTGCAGCTAGCGAAAAGAACGCTGCCCTACCGACAGACACGTCCACGGACCACATCAGCATGGACTCGTGCTCAACAAGAGAGACGGAACAACGATGCAAGTCCGGTTTCGTCGACGGTATGGGCTGTTCTACCTGGGGACAGGGTGCGAGAGTGTGTCGCCTTTTTTCTCGTTTAGCTATTACTCCACCCTTCGCTTTTTGCTTTTTTGTCCTTTTTTTTTCCCACCCTTTTCTTCTTTTCCAATTCCTTTTATTTTCTCCTGTGCACCCGATTTCGAATTTCGTTTTTGATCAGGTTATGCTGGAATCACGCGGTAGTAGAAACTCTTAGTTCCTAACATGTTAACACTCTCCTTGTCTTCTGTTTAGGTCGTCGGGGCCTCCCACTGATGGCCACGTTGTTGTTCTTTTTTTTCTGCGTAAATAATAAGAGCCACGTCACTTTTTTGTAGTAAGAGATGTAAACACTCGAGGAGGCCGCCAGTTGCAGAATCTCAAAGGAGGACTGTGCCATACCCCGCACGACACACTGGCAAATCAAAACGACGATGACAAGAAAAATACTCGACGTAGCTGCTTTGACTCCGAATAGAAGAGAGGAAATATGGAGGTAGGGGGGAAAATACAATACAAACACAATCTGTTGGTTCTTCGCTTACACCACCGTGTGTTGTTTTCTCACTCAGGTGTTGTGTTTGTATGATTTGTCGTGAAGTGACCTCACGTCCGTTCAACACGTGGTTCGGTAGTTACAGCACTTGGGATCCCTTCGGTTCTTTGTCTGGCAGCATCGTCGAGCATTTCCTTCCAAGCTGGCGCTTATGTAAAAACAAGAAAACAAAACTTCGCTGAACGCCTTGCCCTGGACGATTGTTTCTTTGTATAAGGCGGAAGGAAACGCCGTGGATTGCCTGCAACGCGTTCCTGTTTCCTCCAACATTGCATGTTTGGTAAAACCAAAAATACTCGAGGGACTGCCTTGTGCTAACTTCGAAGGCGGCTAGAGAGCGGGAGAAACAATACAACTACAAAGTGGGTCTTTTTGGTGAACGCCTACGCCCGCCACTAAAACCCGGATTTACACGTGTTTCGTATGGGCTACAGCACATTTACCTCCTTTGGTTTTAGAGTTAAAGAACGCTTGAAATTCCGGAGGTTTAGGGTCTCCGTGTGACCGTTCATGAATGGGTTCTCTTAAAGCAAGAAAGGACTGGGTTGTATATTTGGTGCACGCTTTCGGTATGGATTATGGCTAGCCATGTCCGGGACTGTTTGTGACCGACACCAAGTACATTCCTTCGTGGAGTGTAGTCTTTGCATTTCCATTTTGGAATATTGTTGCGATGGTGGGGAGTCATCAGCATGCTGATGAGTACCACACTATCAGCACATTTACCTTCTTTGATATTTCGCAACTGGCAGCCACCTCAAGTATTTCCTACAAAGCAGGTGCGTATACCAAAGCAAACCGGGCTTGTTGCAGTACCATCAGCCTTTCGCTAGATGACTTCGGAAGGATCTCTTCCGCCTCGCATTCGGCGTGGTGCAACTCGTGTCGGTTGCAACTGTTGCCGGCAGCTGGTGAGTGACGAGTTTGAAACCAGAGCATCGGAGGGGCATCGGAATCCTCGCTTGCTCCTTTCCGCCGTGTAACGCGCTTTTTCGGCTTTCTTCCCTTGACCCGACACGATACCCTTTCCCCCCCGAAACCGCGACGAGAAAAGCTGCTGTGTTAACCAGGCGCTTTTTTCGGCGTTCTGCTTTTCTTCTTTTTCAAATAACTTTGTTGTGCGGTGCCGTTTGGACAATTTGGCGGGGAGAAAAGATCCCGTCCGTACGAAAAGAAAGAAGGAGATGTCAGGCGTGAGAACCACCTGTGGAATTGCAGCACCAGCAAAGCATCAGTGTGTGTGAAAGAGAGAGAGAGAGAGAGTGTGTGTGTGTTATGGCCCCCCTCTTAGCGAGATAGCGTCCACGCGCGGTTTCTTCTAGGTTACTGCTGATGCTCCCCCGGGCTGCTGATGGTACCTGGAGTATCATGCGGGCCGGAGTGGTGCGTGTGTGTGTGTATGTTTGTGTGTGTGCCTGTCTGTGATGCGGCAGGTTTCTGTCTCAACACGTCTTCGACACGGAGCGGCAAGTCGCACCTGTTTGAACAACTGCTCAGCTTGCATAAAGGGAAACGGCGTCACACCCCGTCCTCCCACATGCTCGGAGTTCGGCATCCCCGGCCTGGCCGCCCGTACTCTATTTGTATATCTAGTTCTTCTTCCTTGTCTGAGAATTTCGTGCTTTTTTCCTTGTCCCTTTTTTTCTCATTTCTTTTTGCTCCCCCCCGGGTCCCCCCCCTCCCCTGCCCCCCCGCCCACAACAGGCGCCTTTGTGACAGTCACAACGTAATTGCCTTTTTTCTATTTTTCCTGTGGGCATCTGATGATCTGGTCGCCCCGTGGGGGCGTGACTAGTACTAGTGGGGGCTCTTTCCCTCGTCTTCTAGTCTTTGCAATAACCTTTTTTTTCTTTTTGCGAAACGGGGCGAGCCCGCTTGGTGGGAGAGACCTACGACAGGAACCGCGAAAGGGTTGATAAGAAGAGGCGACACGACGACAAAACACCAAGCAACCATGCCGTGGGCTACACCGAGCTAAAATGACCTCAATCACACCAGGCTCGTTGCAGCGCTTGAGTTAAGCGAGGATGAAGCTCCGATGTTGTCCGAGATAGCGGCGAACGACAGTTGAAACTGGTTCAGTTTTCGTTTTCGGAGGAGCGGGATAAGAAGGGTCAGAAAGATTCACGGGAATTCCGGGCTGCCAGGTAGTGCGCACTATCTCTGTTCTCGTATTGTGTTGTTCTTTCTTCTCGACTCTCTTTCTTGCGTACTATGTTGCTCTGGCCCTCTTCTTGGTCAGCTAAGTGACTTCCCGGGGGGGGAGGTGTTAACCTTGTGTGCAAGGGCTAGCCTATTCGTCAAGTGTATTAATCATTCCAAAGGTTTGCAAGAAACCTTTTTTTCTTCGCAAGGGTCTCGAAAAAAGAGTCTGTCTCAATACGCAGGCCCTGCTCGGGTGAAAAGTGCCTCTGGGTCCAATCTATCCCGCAACCGCTGGTTCAGTGAACCAATGCTGGACCGGGCTGGAGCCTGTTGTTTCTTTTTTTTTTTTTGCTTGCTTTATTTCTTTTCTTTTTTTAGAGTTCGCTTAGAATCCGGGTTTTCTAAAGTTAAGTTTTTGCGACCTTTCTTCTGCTATTGTGACAAATTTTGTTGCAACGTTATTCCAGGACAATTCCCTTCTTCCGTTCAGTTTACTCCTTTTTGCGGGGATTGCAAGAACGTGCTTGGAATGGGTATGTGCTCAACACCGCAGTCTGCGCCGTGTTTCGGTCCTTCAAGCCACAGGCGGACCATCATTAGCGCGGCGCAACATGGATGTCTGCAAAGAGGACAGGTGTGAGTTTGGTTTTCCCAGCGACTGCTCGGAGCTCGTTACAGCCAGGACCCCCCCATGCTACGAGAGCACAGGAAAATTCGTCTCGGTCCCTGCAGCCGTGCTTGAGTGATCAGTTAAACCCCTGAAGCAAAACTCCGCAAAGCACAGTGAACGGCTTGCCGGGCGCAGCACCCAGACAGTTCAAGCCTCCAGGCTCATTTTATGCGAAGCCGCCACTTTCCACTGAATCGCAGTACGGGCCACTTGGGCATCTCACAGTCAGGGGTTTCCGGGTCTGTGCTGGACCGGGTTTGTGTCTGGTTCTTGCAGATTTGTGCCGGGTTTTCGGGTTTGTACCTGTTTTGTGCCAGATTATTACCTTGTTCAGTGAAACAATGCGGATCACACCATCCATGCTAGACAGAACGCCGCCTCTCATAGCATGATTGATGCTAGCATCAAGCTTGCTTCCGATCAAGTCTTCTTCGAAGGAGATGTAAGATAGGTGTTGCTTGCCTTCGTTCTTTTTTTCCCACGGGTTGTTCTGAAAATACTCGAGGGGCTGACTTGTGCGTATTTCGACGAGGCTAGAGGGGGAGAAACAATACAACGACAAATTACACAAGGTATTCTGTTGAACGCTAACGCTCGCCACAAAACCCAGATATGTGGGTCACCTATACACACAGTATGCACTACAAGCACATTTCCTCCGTGTTGCGTTTGTGGTATGGTCCTTTGGCAGAGTGAGCCGATGCCTCTCATCTCACCTTTAAAACACGGCTGAGTCACGCATGCTCTTGACAGACGCTAGCGTCCGACATTTCGCACGCGCGTCGCAGTCGTTGGGTGGTATTGACAAGGGGTTTCATCGGACACTCGGATGAGCTTCGTTACTTCACCGCCGCAGGTTCCCCCTGCCCTGGGAGGTCTGCTTGGCTGCCTTCGGTCTGCGTCTCCGTGTTGGTGTCGCTTCGCTTTTGAACTCCTTCTTCGGCTTGGCACGGTCCCAACGTCCTGATCTGCTCTTGGTGCCCGTCTTGCGCTCATTCTGCGCTGCTCGTTTCTCCTGCTTGACTTCGTGTTTCCATCGACACTCATTTGGAATTTCGCAACTGGCAGCCGCCTCAAAGTATTTCCTATAAAGCAGGTTCTTATACAGAATAATAAAAGGTGGAACAGGTTCTTTTCGGGGGGGTTCTGCTTGTTGCCCCTGTCACGCCCCTTTCTCTCTGTCGGTCTGCTCGCTTGGACTATGTGCGAGAGGCAGATGGCATGGATACGTCCGTCACACGTGCGCACGTTTTGAACAACTGAGCAACTGGTGTTTCCCCGCACATTCATTCTTTAGGTGTTTCACGAAAGCCATTTTGTTTTGTGCGGGCTGGTTGTGTGTAGTCGCCAGTTTGGGGCAGGTCCATCACGATAAGCCGCTAACCGTCACCTTGTGTAAATTTGTTGCATTAGTGTGATTGTCAGGCCTTCAACTACCCTGAGCAACGCACTATGTCACCTTATATTCGCCACCCCTCCTCCTCTTGTTTGTTTGCTTGGTTAATCGCCCAGTGTGCTCTTGCTAGACGTGTTTCTTACTTCAAGAAGCCGGTGCTTTTAAGTCTCCGGTCGACAGGTGCGGGGTGGAGTCCTGTTTTTTTGGAGCGCTCTTTTTTCCTATATTTTTGTGAGGGAAGTTAGTCTACGGGAAATGCACAGCGTTCCACCTCTGGAAGGGCCTGCGTTTAGCGCCCGCTTCCTGCGGGTGCGAAGACAGTTAATGACTTCAGAATGGAAGCATTCAATCTTGATCGGTGTCGAGTCGAGGTCTCAGACCCCGCCCGTGGCCAAACACTGGACCCAGAAATTGGACCAAAGCACGAATCAAGCACAGATCCCAAAGGTCACTAAATGTTGTCGAGGTGGCTGACCCTAAAAAAAAGAAGAAGAATGCTCCTTCAGTCGGTTCCCCCGTAGCTGAACTCTGGGTGGGTATTCTGCCGATTCAGACAAGAGAGCAAACGAGAAATTCATCTGTTTGGATCTACAAGTGCGACGACGCAACCCCATTGTATTGCAACGAACTAGTGGCGTTTGGGTGTTGATTGCACACAAAAGACAGGGAAGCATTGACAAAGGAGCGAGACGCTTTTTATTTCTCTCTACCAGCCAACCAGTGGTCCGGACCTGGATTATCTTCTCTTTAATCATTCTTCAACTCTCTTTTCGCAAAAAAAAAACACTGAGCAAATCATGAGCCCTTCCTTCATTCTGATGCCTGAAGCGCGAGGCGACACTAACACGGGAAGACGGTTCTCAATAGGATTCCTGTATTTGCATGGAGAATGTCTCATCCTCACCAACGGCTTCACGTGTTAGTGTCGCCTTTTAGGAAAACGTGCCTTTATGTAGGCGACACTAACACGGGGAGGGCCCGGAGGGGTAGGTATCTAGAATCTGCACAATATTATGGAATCACGTTATGTCCTCCGTCCGTGTATGGGTCCGTGTGTGTAGGCAGCTGTCGCTTCATTAGACATGGATGGTGTGCAACCGCTGTCACGCAGATATAGTCTTCACCTGAGCACACCCAACGGCGAAAAATACCCGTACACTGCGGAGAGTAGATGAATTCGTAGCAGCTCATAAATAGTAAACCACGCTGGGTTTCGGCCAGTGCGAACCTTCACTCTTATAAATATGAAGCTGCCACGCAAACGCGACGATTGGGATGAGTGAACGCCGAGCTCGCATCTTTGCTTAATTCGGCATTGTCTTCCTTTCGTTTTTTAGGACAATCTTTGTTTGTGCGCACTTCCTTCAAACCTGTTTTGTTCACCTAAGACTCCTAAGCCGAAGGTCCTAACGGGAGTGAGGATAGTACGCTGCCATCGATCTGATTTTGTTCTTGGCAAATTGCATTTGTTAGACACAAAAACAGCAGGCCATTGAAGCGGTTGGGGTGGATGGGCTCAAACCAAACCTCACCTCAATGATTGGTCACACTCTTGGTCACTGCATAGTTGATTCCATGCATGCGATTGGCCACCTCCTTACTTTTTTCGTTGATTAGCCGCCTGTCACTTCGCTGTCACCTTAGTCGTACGATTCCTCACGTCGTTGGTAGTGGGTCATGCATATGCTCAGTCGTTTCAGAATTCGAATGATTGGTCGCCTCTTCTTCACCGTCTCTATTGGTCACTTCGTTTTCGGTGGGGGTCTCCTCATATTAGGTGTCACTTGATTGGTCTCAGAGCAAAAGCGTGTCATGACAACGAGGAGCAGGGGTTTCCTCAAATTCTTTGTGAGGCTAAGCTCTAGAAAACAGTAATAGAACAACACTGGAGAGTGCGTGCATGACGAACTAAGCGCTTATTTAGAGTGAAAGTAAAGGGAAACCTTTTTCTTTCTTTTTGGTTCTCTTTCTTCCCTTTTTTTTTGGGTGGATTTGGTGGATTTCTTGAGCCAGACCTCTTCTCCTATTTTTTCCGTGTGACGCTGTTTCTCCTTATTGCTTCTGCTGAAGGTATGCGGGGTGGCAGTGTAAAAGTGGATACGAATATGAGTGTGGATGTGAGTGTGAATGGCGAGTGTACGAGTAGAATACGAGTCGCAGCTCTAAACAAAGCGGGTGTCGGAAGAGGGTGGTACTACTTTCTCCTTGTCTCACGAAAGCGGTAGTTTCTGCCCAAGGGTATATTGGCGGCTCGCAAGCGTGAGCAGCACAAACTCAAGAGGTCTAGTCAACTATTCTCTGCAGCAATTTGCAAACTTCAAAGAAAAACAGAAAGGATTCCAGCTCACTCAGATCTGCATCGCTCTATGACGAAAAGCGATATTTAGGATGAAGAAGCGGCGTTGCCGGGAAGATACCCTGAACGTGTACATAGGGATAAGGGTGCCAGGGCCAAAGTAACTATCGATTGAAACGCTAAACAAAGGCATCGAGGTGTTTACCAAACGAGCGCGCCGAGAGGCAGACGAACTGATTTCGATCGCGGACCATGAGACTGGAGCTTCTGCTTTATCTCCTTCTTTCCTTCCTGCTGTGCGCACCTCGTTCGTTGTCTCGGATTTCGCTTGTGAGCGCCTGACCACGCCTGACCATTCCAAGGTTACAGTTCATCGTTTCGGCGATTTTCATTCATGTCCGGCGCGAGCACAGCCATGTTAAGACAGGACACTGCTAGAATGGAGCATTGTGTTTTTCTAAGAAACTCTAGGTTGCCTGTTTGGGGGTGAAGCAACATGCAAAGATACGTGAGCTCGTCACTCGCACAACCGTGGACGACTCATGATGAAGGGGCGAGAGATTCGTTGAACGCAGTGCCTGACCGGATTTTACCTTCGGCAACTGGATTCAGGACACAAGTGAAAACGCCACAGCTTGCGGTGACGAGCTTATCATTTTCTCCTGCATTTCGAAAACCCTCCTTTTTTGCACCCCTTCTCCCTAAAAAATCGAAACCCCCGAATCTTGTGGATTGTATTAAGATACAACAATATAGATGTAGGCGGCTAGTGGAAAGATCGAGCCCAAAATAGCCCATTCTACATCAGAAACCATTTTCCCTGACCTGCGGGTTACCAGGGCCGCCCTCTACTGATATAATATTATGTTTGGCACTGCGTTCTTACCCAGCAAAAAAATAAGAAAGCTCCGCTTGAAACGCTAGAACGTTCACATTCTTTCGGCTCTTTTCATATTCCTCCTTTTCCCCCTTGTATTTGAGTGCCAATATGACAGTGAGAACAGCTGCGGAAAGCTCACGCAGCTCTCTTCCGCATCCCGCCCCAGGCGAGCAACTGCATGGTTGCCGTTTGATGGTCCTGGTTCCACCTACAAGGACGGAAATGCAAGAATATGATAATGGCAAGTCAACACCGCGTCCCCTCTACCGTGTTTAGTCACGACACATCAGGTGGACCGTCGACGACGGCGATATGTGAGTCTGGCTCGATGAGCACGTATTCACCAGTAAAGCGAGTCGTCGTCGTTGATATGCCAGTTTCGGGCACTACGATTGGGGGAACTTGCAAAGATGTGCCCGGAACTGTTCTGCAGGATTGGCATACTTTCAAGGACGTTGGAACATGCGCACCCGAGGCTGCCCCCAGCTAACGCAAGCACCCCGTGGGTGTTACCTTGCACGCAAGATGTGCGGGTGGCTGATGCACACGACTAGAGAGAGAGAGAAAGAGAGAGTGTGGGTAAGTACAGAGTATCTACTTCGTATCGGAAAGTAGGTGCGAGATCAGGCAAACCTTGTGCGCCGTTTAACCGTGAGACTAATAAACAGGGCTTACCCCAAATTCTGGCTTTCAGTTCACCAACCCTGTGACAACTATAAGCTTTGGGCTAATCGGTTTGAATGCCCGTCTACCTGTCTCCTAGGAAACCCTACAAGAGTGAAAGTTCGCATGAGATTTTTGCAAGGGCACTTTCGAACCCTTTGCTGAGCAGATAAGCTGCCCCAGCCCGCACCTCCGTCTTTGCTCGCGAGGGCAACCTCCCCAACGTTCACGTTGGCTGCGAATTTGCTGAATGTAATAAAATAGTAGCTTGTTGTAGCAATCTGTGACGATACTGAGCCAGTCCACCCCTATCCTGTCCCCTGAAACTGCATAGAATTGCCTGCTGCTGTCGATCGCAGTCTAACAGCAATCTACCACAGGTGCTGAAGAGGCGAACACGCGATCATTGACAATCACAGTCTATTAGTGCAAACGCCAGAAGCACGACACGGTACGATCGAAGAGGTAGCCATCCAGTGGCTAATGCAGGCCATCGCTACAGATATTCTGCATTCTAACCTCAACGATCATTGACAATCACAGTCTATCAGCTGGGGGTGACCGGCTCAGATACACTGCACAAGGAGTCAGTGGCTACGTGCAAGCGTGTGGGTGTGAGTGTGTGTGTGTGTGTGTGTGTGTCTGTCTGTGTGCTTCGTGAGCAAGTCAGGGAGGATAAACGGAGCAATATTTTTTCAAAACAAACGAGTGACGCAAGGCGGCCGCCCCCGGGCGGCGCCGATCCGAGCGCAAACAGCAGCAGCGACACGTCGGCGGTAATTACACTTCAGGAAGCTATTTTTTTCGTGTTTACCGTCGATCCCTAGGGACGACCAGTTTGGTATCTTGCCAACCCTTTGTTTGCTTGTAAAACAGTTTTGACGGGGTGCTTCAGCTAGTGGAATAAAGAAGTGCGTAGTAGGTTTGTTTTATGGGAAATAAAATGCCAGTAGTAAGCACTTTTTCGAGACTGGAGGTCCTATGATCATGCAATGTGAATAGCCTCTATTCGAGCCAACCCCACTTTTCTGTAAACGAGTTTGAAAGTGTATTGTTTTTGACTGGAATTAATGCGGAGCTAGCTTTTCCCCCTCCTGCCCAAATGAAAATGGGTGGCACAGTGAGCGGGCGGTGGCCTTCAGGCCGGTGCGCCCGGGTTCGATCCCCGCCCATGACACTTTTTCGGTCGAAGATTGTTCGACGTTTGTTGCGTTCCGGAATTTGCGTTTTTTGCGGAGTTTCTCAGTATCCCGCGGTATTTGGGCACCCCGGGAAACGGAGTCGGGGGAGGTCCGGGGGGTCTCCCCTCCGGGTACTGGCGCCGAACTTGCCATCACAGGCCAAACTTGCTACCGCATCACCACGGACACCAGAACCCGAACTTTGCTTCACCCAGAACTTAGCCGCGCCCGAACTTTGCTTCACCAGAACTTTGCTTCACCCGAACTTAGCTTCGCCCGAACTTTGCTTCGCCCGAACTTAGCTTCGCCCGAACTTTGCTTCACCCAGAACTTAGCTGCGCCCGAACTTTGCTTCACCAGAACTTTGCTTCACCCGAACTTAGCTTCGCCCGAACTTTGTTTCGCCCGAACTTAGCTTCGCCCGAACATAGCTTCGCCCGAACTTAGCTTCGCCCGAACATAGCTTCGCCCGAACTTTTCTTCACCAGAACTTAGCTTCGCCCGAACTTTTCTTCACCAGACCTTAGCTTCGCCCGAACTTTGCTTCGCCCGAACTTAGCTTCACCAGAACTTAGCTTCGCCCGAACTTTACTGTTCCCCGAACTTTAACTGCTGCCTCCAGTCCCGCCACGCGCCGGCCTTAGCCGAGCGCACGTACTTTTAGAGTGCAATATGGGCACGTTTTGGTCCCCCTCTTAACCCGTGAAATGATCTTCAGTACGGTCTTGGTTTGCTCATTCCTCGAGCTTACAATATTAGAACTCTTAGAACACATTGCAGTGTTTCGAAAAAATATGCCTTCGCTCTGTTGCTTTGTTTTGAGCAGGCCGAGTTTTGGCCCTCTCTTCAGGTAGGCTTGTTTTATTTTCACCTGGTACGGCTTGAGTAAGGAATGATTGTGAAGCGCGGACATGTAATCTGCGGCGGTGTCATCTTCGATATGTGTTAATTCGCTCACTGCTCAAGCTTACACATTGGAAGCACATTGAAATCAGGCATCTTGGGCCACACTGTACGTTTAAGATTGGGCTGGTCGGCTCGCGCAACACTGGATTTGTGGGAATCTTTAGGTCTTGCCTGACCCCCAAAGGTCAGGCAAGACCAAGAAAAACTCGTTGTGCCGCCTGGTGCTTCTATCGACAGCGGCTAGAGGGAGGCGGTCATCTTCGTTTAGTGCTGCACCCTGCACTGAACCTACGTTTGGTATGGTTGTACGGGCTACAGCACACACATTTCCTCATTTGCAACTGGCGGCCTCCCCGTGAGAATTTCCTACGGCAGGTGCGTTTTTGAGAGGAAACGTGTCCAAATCGGTAAAGGTGGCGATTTGGTGGCTGGCAGATGTAATCCCGCACGGACCACCCCACGACTGCACCTAACCTTGTTGACCACAGCTTCGGTCTGTTCGCTTGCTTTGTATTTCCTGCGCTGATTTTGCATGCATGAACCTGGTTCAGATGTGTCTAGTATTTGCTTAGACGTGTGGGGTTTCCTTTTTTTTCTTGCCCACGGGGGTTGTGTTGCGTATTTCGTATTGTTGCTGGTGCTGCTTGCGTTCGATGAGTCACATATTTTTCCTCGAGCTGCAGCGGGTGCGGCTGCCTACCCAAGCCTGCATCCCCGACGTAGCCGGCCAATGTGGTCAGGGTGGCAGGTGGCCAAGACCTGGATTGCGTGTGAGTTTCGGGCAGTTCCAGAGGCTAGAGAAAGCTGCTCCTGAGACCTCCCTCGGCCCAAATGGAAAGGATATGCCACAAAGGGGAAAGTCTTTGCTTAATGTTTAGACAGAATCTTGCCTCTCATGTATGTTTGATGCGAGCATCAATTATTCTTCGCGGGAATGTAGGGTGGGGGCTCGAGCAGAGATATTCTGGCGAGGTGCGATGCTGTGCACGTGGGGCCTGCAGCCTGTATCATAGCGACGTTGCTTTTTGATCCGTCGATGTCGGCTCTTTCTAACAGACGAAGCAGAATTGTCTAAGGGTTGGATTGTTCACCCACTAACAGGGAACCTGAGCTGGGTTTAGACCGTCGTGAGACAGGTTGGTTTCACCCCACCGATGGACAAAAGAGCCCATCGGACCAGCGCATTCCGACAGCACTACGGGGTAGTACGAGAGGAACTCCCGTTTCTGAGCCCAAATAGGGCCCCATGTCTTCTGGGCAAAGAACCCCGCCTCTCTGGGTTTAGGGGACCCCTGTTGGCTACAGCGGTAGCACACCCCACGTGCACAGCATTGTACTTCGGCAGAATATTTCCGTCCAAACCCTCCCCCCTCTTCCCCCATTGTGGCATCGTCTCACAGGCAAAGACCCTATTTTGAAAATGACGAACCACACAAAAATGCTGAAAGAAATGATCCGGCACCTACCGTCCCCCGTTTATGTAAGATCGCGTCGTCACGTGTTTTATGATCCCCCAAAACCCCCGATCTTGGTAATGCTGAGCTGCCTTTACTCGGGGAAACGAGCTTGAGCGAGATCACAGGGGGTGGTGGGTGATCACAGGGAGAGTGGGAAACCCTTACTTCTTCTATTCGTCAACCACGCCCTGAAGGCTGCGTGAAGTTCTCTTTTCGAACTCTAACCCAAAACTCTTTTCGACTTTCGTGGTGCATCAACTCTCTGAGTGAAACTGTAATGGGAGATGACGCGATCTTAAACACGGGGGGTAGGGTAGGTACCAAAACAATCGTACCCACCTAGAGGTTTTGGTACAGAATCATTTCGGTTCAGCAGCTTTACCTTCTCAGATTTCGGCCGCAAGCTAAATGCATCCGAGAACATCAGATTTCCACATCGATCCAGGGTTGGGAACGGCCTACTTTATCCAAAACAGACCGAGTGAGGTGGCATTCATTCGAAACCCTGAAACTACCTGCCCCCTGGAGTTCTTGAAGTTGCAGCAGGGGTCAAAAAGAGGTGGTCTGGCTCAGCATTTTTCAAAATACGGCAGATGGGAACCCCTGCTTTGTCGGCAGGAACATCGAGGGTGGACAGAGTCCTGCTCGGACAGACAACCACACGGGGTGCGGGGCTGGCTCAGAACACACGCAGAGAATAGGAGAAACGGAAGCCTTAAGGTCTCGGCAAGCTGATGAGAACTAACGAAAATCACAAGAAATACTCGACGTAGCTGCTTCGACTCCGAATGGAAGGGAGGAAATATAGAGGTAAGGGGCAAATACGATACAAACACAATCTGACTTGTTCTTCGCTTACACCACCGTGTGTTGCTTTGACTTTGACCTGTTGTGTTTGTGTGATTTGTCGTGTAGGGGTAGACCCGCATGACCTCACGTCCGTTCAACACGTGGTTCGGTAGTTACAGCACTTGGGATCCCTTCTGTTCTTTGTCGGGCAGCATCATCGAGCATTTCCTTTCAAACTGGCGCTTATGTAAAAAAAAAAAGGGGGGGGGGGGGGGGGGGGGGTTTGCAAGAAAGGGGGGGTGGCTTAAGCTGCACAGTGGAATCCAGCCTCAGGAGCTGGTGAAAGCTAGAGGTAAAAACGTGACGTGGTTCTTCTTCACGCACAGCCGGTCCTACGAATGTAGCCTGCCGTTTGTTTGTGCACCTGCTTTTTTTCTTCGTATTTTCCACAGTACACGCGCCAACCGTAACCTTTTGATAATGACAGTAGCGGGGTTGTTACCATTAAAAAGCGGGTGTACCGGGTGTTCATTTTCTCGCGTTCAGGTGCAGTACAACGCTTTTCGGTGTGTCTCAACTCCAGTCTGGACACACTGTTCCTCTGAAGCTGGGCTCCATCGTGCGTGTGTGTGTGTGTGTGGGAGGGTATATATGTACACGAAGGGCCGGTCACGGTCATGAACGCAAACTCGTACCTTCCAGCTCTTGTTGTATAGACCGCAAGCCAACACGGTCAAAGGCTAAAAAATGTCCTACTCGGACGGTTCACTTTCCTCGCACATTGCATGCGGCTTCAAATACGCTGTTTCCACCTGTCACCTTCGAAATCACCTTGAGGTACCCTGCAGAAAAGGTCCCATCCTCCAGTGGAGACCACGGTAGGGTCATCCTACCTCACAGAGAAGGTCTTAAAGGGCAGAAGTCCACCCTCAGAAGCAAAGGTTAAAGAGGATGTGCCCGAGACACACTCAAAAAGCGGGTGTGTCGGACGTGTACATCAAGCCCACTGCCTTCTTGCCGCCGTCTATCTCGGTGTTTTCACGGGACACCACGCATCCCTATCCTCTCGAGCTTCGTGGAATTCCTTGGAGCTGCCATCGCGGTACACCACGGTCTGTTGGGACGGGAAGGGTCTAAGAACGATGCAGCTTATAAAGGTACACCTGAAAAGCAGGTGCGCCGTTTTCAAACTCCAGCTTGGTGAGGCTACTCCACCGGTAGGGTCAAGGGAGGGGTGTCGGCTGACCTCGGTGCTCTGAGAACAACCAATATATGTCGCAACTCTGGAGGAAGGGGGAGGGCGTCGTGGATCTGATTCCTGGGAACATAGGAGAGGCTAAGATTGCTTGCGGAGTTCTCCGTTGGTTGGAAGTATATGCTACCTTTGTTCTTTGCCACATACACTCGTACACATGTATGAACACTTTCACTTGCTGCTTTTTTTGCGCACACTCACACCCACACTCGTACGAGCACTTGCACCCTCGCACTCTCTTGGGCTAGTCAAAAGAGGTTCATGCGACCGACACCACGATCACATTCGCAGTGAATGTGGCCCCAAGTGCTTCAGGACTCTTGGGGTCGAGGAATGTCTCCTATGCATGTTTGATGCTTGCATCAAGTCAAGGGGGAGGCTCTCTAGTATCTGGTGACGGTTGAAGCACATTTTCACCTGCAGATTCTCGTTTTGAGTTGTGTGAGCAAAAACATTGATGACTACTGTATCCTCGCCCTGGATAGAAGCATCGTACGAGTGCCAGCTTTAGTTCTGGCTTTTTCGACATATTGTGTATGTATGTCTCCCCGTGTGTACAGGGTTATACGGGGTTCTGCTTTTTTCCCCCGACGACAGCAAGTGTCAGACAAGCCCACCCTAAAGTCAAATCAATTCGACAGGTTCTCTCTACGGCAGAAGTTGTTTGGATTGGCTTTTTGTTTCTTTTTCTTTTTGATGATGGGCAGTTTGGGGTGGGGGTGCATGTAGTAGATGTCTAGGTGTTTTGAGCGTTCGGCTGGTTCTTAGCCGGAGCTCTTCTCGTCAACCCGTTCTCTTGGGTTTTGTCGGGTCTCTCTCCTCACCATCCTCTCACCAGTGTCGTTTCGTCGCTTTTCATTATTCTTCCTTATTCTTCCTTATTTTCGACGATCCCACATATGGACGTGCAGATTGCGGTGTCTATTTTTATATATGTTTCGGCAATTGTTTTGAGGGGTGCTTTTGCATCAGTTTTCCACCGGTTAGAGCCTCTTTTTTTCAAATACTTCTGTATTCATTGTTCGTCTCTCTGTGTTTAGGCTGTTTTTTTAACTATGTTTTGTGTTTCCGGCAATTTGTGCTCAGTCACGCCTGTGACGGCGTTCTCCTTGAATGTTGCGCAAAGTATTGAGTTGTTTGGTGCCTAGCCCCGACGACAGCCTGTGTCAGGCTAGCCCAACCTGGGAGGGTTTGCTCCTTCTTGGCGGGTTCTCTGTTCGGTTGAAAGTTGGTTGGTGTCCGTTTCCGCCTTCTTCGTTTTTCCGACGATCCCGTATGGGTGGTGCCGTTCGACCATTTCTTGCTTTCTTGCCGGCGCGGGGGCTACTTCTGGTTAAGCCAGGAATTTCTGTTTTAAATTCCCCGGTTGTTGCCAGCTCTTTTTTCCAGTGCGGCATGGTCAGAGCAGAGTGATGCACTGGACCAGTGTTGTACAACCCCGCGCTCCTCTCCCTTCCCAACAACTCTTAGCTGGCGTGAAGAGGGGGCTCGTTTGCTTGATTCTTCCACGTGCAAGCACGCAAATTCGGGAGAGTTTATTTTTGCTCCGCCCGCCCCCCGCGCTAAATCTTGCACAGTCGGTCATTTTCTGTACGAAAAAGCGGTGCTCGTGTGTCAAATTAACGCCAGGGTTCGGCGATAATCGCTTTTTTAGCGTTCTCTGTGGACTAGAAGGTATTTTAAAGTCTCCGGTTGACCGTAGATGCGTTTAAGGGGTGCTTGGGATTGGGTAGGTTGTGGTCGTTCTGCTACGGCGTGAAAAGCCAGGAAGTTTCGACGCTAATCTCCGACTCTTGTGACTTTATTGTGTTTTGAACAATACACTTCCGCCAGGTACCTGTCGACTAGATGAACAGGCGCAGAGCAAAAGATGTTTTTAGGGCGAGCCTTTGGTTGAGAGTGGTAACGGAAAGCCACGGCTTCGCTCGGAGGACAAAGTTTCTGCGAGAAAGACACCGAGAGGCGCCTGTGTCGTCTAGATTCCGGGTTGTGACCTGCGGTTCCATTACATTCCGAGTCTATTTGTGAGACGATTGAGCAGCAACTCGTGCAAATTCGTGCAACTCGGCACCTCAGTCCACCGACTCCCCGCCTTCCCAGGCCACAAAAACTGTCACCGCCGCGGGATATTGTGATGCTGTATCTCCAGAATCCGTATTCTGAGGCTGAGTGGGGGGCCCTCATCCCTTCTTCTGAGCATAGAACCCGGTTTCCGCACACCCCACATGCACAGCATCGTACTTGCCAGAATATTTCTCCCAAACCCCTCCCCCTTCTGGCATTGTCTCATATTACTCATACACAGCAACAGCGAAACATGAAAGCCTGTTTTTTGCGGGTAGGTGGGATCAGTGACCGCACCAACTCCCAGGGAATCGCGTTGGAACCAATCAGACCCCACTCCCTAACCCTGCCACGGTGCACAGTGAGGATTTGTGTGTGCGAAGAACCTGTTTTGTATCTTTCCATGGCAGGTCCCAACGCTGCCAGCTTTTCTTTTTTGTACTGACATGTCCTTGGCGTGGTATGTTCTTCCAAAAACAAACAAAGGCGACAGCGGTGGACGACGCTCTATCAATATCCTCTGTCAGCTTCTCGGAACAGCGAAGTGCTCTGTTCTTTTTTTCCCGTTTGTTAGCTGTCTGCATGCACTACCACTCCCCCTTCTTTCTCACCCTTCATTTATTCTTGTCCTCTTCTCCTTCTTTTTTCCTCTTCCCCCGACGACGGTTTCTGTCAGACGAGCCCTTCTGCGTAGGTCTGCTTGTCGGCAGTTCTACGGGGTTTGGAAATGGTTGGCCTTTTCCTCCTTCTCTCTCTTTTGATCGCGCGGCGAACTGAGATAAACGACGCGTTCCGATACCTGACAACCCGTGCGCCTGACATCCCGTGCGCCTGACAACCCGTGCGCCTGACAACCCGTGCGCCTGACAACCGGTGCGCCTGACAACCCGTGCGCCTGACAACCCGTGCGCCTGACAACCCGTGCGCCTGACAACCCGTGCGCCTGACAACCCGTGCGCCTGACAACCCGTGCGCCTGACAACCCGTGCGCCTGACAACCCGTGCGCCTGACAACCCGTGCGCCTGACAACCCGTGCGCCTGACAACCCGTGCGCCTGACAACCCGTGCGCCTGACAACCCGTGCGCCTGACAACCCGTGCGCCTGACAACCCGTGCGCCTGACAACCCGTGCGCCTGACAACCCGTGCGCCTGACAACCCGTGCGCCTGACAACCCGTGCGCCTGACAACCCGTGCGCCTGACAACCCGTGCGCCTGACAACCCGTGCGCCTGACAACCCGTGCGCGCCGTTTCGTGCGGGAAGCCAAGCCAGAGGGGCGTACTGGACAGACGAGACAACAACGAAAACAATGCCCACGTCGAAGTGAGCATTGGTTGAAGACGTCGCTTGGTCTTCTTCCTTCTTCTTGCCTCTTCTCGTCGTTTTCAGGGCGACCTGACGGCGTTGGCAAGTCTGTGCCTCTTCTCGCCTTTGGTAAGTCTCCGCTTGCCTTGTGTCACTTGGTCTTCAAGCCTCGTTGTTCCACTCCCACGACGCAGCATCTTCTAGTGGGACGAGTCTGGGCTTGCCTCGTCACTTGGTCTTCTTGCAGTGAGACTTCTACCAACCGGCAAGCCTGGGCCCGCCTTGTCACTTGTCTATGCCCGGCAAGTATGGTCTTGCCTTGTCACTTGGTCTTCTGGCTCGTGTTGTCCGACTCTCACGACGCAGCATCTTCCAGTGAGACTTCTACCAACCGGCAAGCCTGGGCCCGCCTTGTCACTTGGTCTATGCCCGGCAAGTACGGGCTTGCCTTGTCACTTGGTATCCATGCCTCGTTGTCCGACTCTCACGAAGCAGCATCTTCCAGCAGGACGTGTGCACCTGGTCACTTGGTCTTCTTGCCGCGCTGTTCGATCTTCCCGACTTCGTCCGGCAGGCGGACGCGCAGCGACCGCACGACGCCGGGAGAGCACATCACGTCGGCGCCGTCGAGTGCCTCGCACGCGTCGGCTGCGTCCTGCGTCGACCGGAAGCGGATGAACGCGACGCCGTCGCTGTGCTTCGACGGGTCGAGCACCTTCCCGCTCCGCACCTCGCCGTACTTCTTGCACAGCTGGATCAGCCCGTCGGCGTTGACGTGCTTCCCGAAGCCGCCGATGTACACGGTGTGGTTCTTCCTCTGCTCGGAGCTCCGCTTGCCGTAGTTGATGGTCACCGGGCCTCGTGACGCTTCGCCAGATGCGCCTGATTGATGGTGGTCGGTGTTCTACGTGCGCGATCAAGAGACGCGAATGTTCGAATAACGGATTTGGTTCCGGAAAGTAGGTGCGAGATTGCGCTGTGGGTTCTAACCATGACAGTAGAATAATGGTGTGATCCGGTGGCCTTACTTGGGTGTACTCGGGAAGTACTTGGGAAGTGCTTGGGAAGTTCACGGGAAGTACGAAATGCAAAAAAGACAGGCGCTTCGTTTTGTTTGTGCGTGCCGGGTGATCGTTCTCCCGCTTGTATTTACCCTGTGTATATTCAGGTAAGGGATTCTGATCAGCCACCAAAACACGCTGCCTACGTCTTTTTAGCCTGCACAATACATTGAAGGGCATGCAACCCGCAAGATTGTTAGTATAAAACGCCAGAAATCGCCATTTTACCCTACTTGGGAAGTTCTTAGTAATTTCATGGCTAACAAGTTAGGTTTTTTACTGTGGATCACACCAGTACTGCTAAAAAATGTTGAGGGCATACAAGCCGGAATCAGCTTCCCACTTTGCTCGATGGCCACGAGGGTGGACGCCGTGTCTTCGAACTCAACGAAGCCGAAGCCCCTGCTCTTTTGGGTGTCCTTCTCGGTGACGACGTGGACCCGCGTGACGGCGCCGAAGGCCGTGAACAGCGCCTTGAGGCTGTCCTCGTCCATCGACATCGGCAGGTTCGTGACTATGAGGTTGCGGCCGTCGGCCCACGCGCCGGGGCGCACGACGTACGGGAACTTCGGCTCGGCATCTCCGGCGCCGCCGGCGCCGGGGATGGAGAGGGGCACGTGGGTTCTCGGCCCGCCGACGGTGCTCGACGCGGTCGAGTCCAACGGTTCGGACGAAGAGCTGCTGGATGAGTCGCTCGTGTTCTCCTGCTCCGCCTGCTGCTGCTGTCGGAGGACGTTCAGGACCAGCTGGGTCTGCTGTGCGTTGAGCAGGGCGGCGGACTGCGCGGCTGCGTACTCCTGCAGCTGCCGGGCGTAGATTGCGTTGGCGGCGAACGACGGGTAGGAGGACGCCATGTTGGACCCCACCGCGTTGAACGCCATGGGGAAGCCGTAGGGCCCGGGTTGCATCGCGTTTTGCTGCGTCGCGAGCGACAGGTTCTGCAGGTTGTGCATCGCCTGCAGGGTCGCCTGCTGCTGCAGCGTGAGCGGCGACACGGCCGACGGCAGCGCCAGCTGCGGGGTGCCTTGAACGGGCGTCAGCCGCGGGACGTTCGTCGCCGTCCCAGGCTCGCCCAGCCTGGGCACCATCACCGCCGTCGTCACCGCAGTCATGCCCTGCGACGCCTGCAGCCCGGCCGCGCCCGCCCCGGCGGCCCCCATCGAGTTCGTCGCTTGGGCGTTCGGCGTGGAAACCGTGGGGGGAAACATCAGCGGAACCCCAGTGATGCCCTCAGGGGCGCCCATCATGTTGTAAAGGTGAATTGTGCCGGGTTTTCGACGGGGGGTCGAAGGATGTAAGTCGTGAACGCACAAAGGCGTAGCGTGAGCGTCAATATGTCCGTATGCGTATGCGCGTGTATATGCGTGTGGTGTGGGTGTGGGTGCGTGTAGGCAGGATGTGCTACGCTTCCTTTTTCTTTTGTATTCAAGGTTCTGGACGAACGATTGCCGGCAAGCAGGACTGCGCGCTGTTTGTCGCTTGTCGTTTACCTTCTTTTTGCCTTCTTTCCAGTTCTTCACACAGATTGAGAAGACAAGAACAACAAGAGGGGCAGGGAGGGCAGCTCGGCGGGCGAGGCTGATTTTTATCAGCAGGAAGGGGTGGGATTTGTGTTGACCTGCAAGGGGGGGAGGTGCCGTTGTTGTTGGTGCTGGTTTCTGAGGGATAAGGGACTTGTTGAACGCTTACGCCCGCCACTAAACCCAGATTCACCTGTGTTTCGTGTGGGCTACAGCACATTTACCTCCTTTGATCTTTTGCGGCTGGCAGCCCCCTCGAGTATTTCCTACACTACCCTCCTGGAAAAATGCCGGTACACACGGGTAGCACGCGCCGCCGGGCCGCACGGACCAGCCGTCGGCTGATGGATCCTGACTAGGCGGCGGCTGAGGAAGCTGCCGACAAGGCCACCCGGGAGTGGCGGGTATGGAACCCTTGCGAGCCCGGGGAGTCGGCGGCCCCCCATTCGCCGGCGGGAAAGGGGGAGAAAGCCGGTCGGAGCTGAAGACCGGCATGGAACGGTCGTCTGGGGACTGGTCCCCCCTGGCCGACTGCAGACTTGAAGGACCTGGCGGGAGTATCTACTCCCGCCTCCGGCTGACAACGCCGCACAACGCAAAGACCCGGGAAGCGCATCCACGAATGCACCCGGGCACTCGGAATTAGCTCATCCTACCCTTTGCGACAGCCGTTTCCCGACACGACAGAAACAACCCTTGCCCGACGCCGGCTTCTCGCCTCGGCAGGTCAGGGGGTTGAAGTCGCGAAGGTCCAGGTTGCTCAGGGGGAGGAGGCTTTTCCTCCGGCTCCACCCCCATTTCTACGACCCTCCTACCGCAGTTCCTCTCGGGTACCTCCCACCAGAAACGAGAGGTCTCATTCCGGGCATCGGTGCCCCGAGATCTGCGAGGCCGCTAGACGTCACGGCAGTGCCGCCGATCGATCTCCGCAAGCTCCGGAGCCTCGCCGGCCCCGGGGCCCGCTTGCACGGCTTGCTTGACCTCCTAACGGACGGGCACTCCTTCCGACGGAAGTTGTTGGGCACTCCTCTCGTGCCGGGTCGGAAGAGCGACGCGTTTGCCCGCCTTGCGCAGACGCTGGAAAGCGTTGGGTTTGTGGAGCGCGTCCCCCGTTCGGAGCCGCTGAAGTGCGTCCTTCCGGCTTTGCTGTTGAAAAGGGCGGACAGCACTCGCGGGCCATCGTTGACGGCCGCCCGCTGAACGAGCTGATGGAGCCCCCGCCGAAGTTCAGCCTCTTGCGTGTCGACGAGGTCATCGCCAAGATGGTGTCGAAGTCGTACGCAGTCGTCGTTGACCTGAAGTCCTACTTCTTCCAGTTCCCAGTAGGACGGTCGACGTCGGCTTTCTTCGGGCTCCGCACAAGGAAGCTCGACGGGGGCGTGGCTCTGTATAGGTGGCGCCGGCTGACGATGGGCTGGTCTTTCTCGCCCGTGATTGCGCAGGACTCGGCGCTTGTCATCACGGAGCCTCCCGGGGACGATAAGATAGTCTGGTACGACGACGGGCTAATTCCCATTATAGAACTGTTTTTAGCTTTTTGCCCATTATAGAACAGTCGCTAACTTTGTGCCCATTATAGAACTGTTTTTAACTTTTTACCCATTCTCGATAACTGTGTGCCCATTATAGAACATTCCGCTAACTTTGTGCCCATTATAGAACATTCCGCTAACTTTTTGCCCATTATAGAACATTGCTAAATCGTCACTTCTGGGACTCGATACCCCAACCTCCAGGCTGCCAAAATCTTGGGTCTAAATTTTGGTTCCCAACTCGGGTCCAAGTTTTGGGTCAGGTTTTGGGCTCAAGTTTCGGTCCGGTCTGAAGTCTGGGCCTAATTACTGGTAGCGCCAGGCCAGTAACCTGGTAACCAGACTGGTCCTGGACCTGGATTATGTCATCATGCCACGGAAAAGCCTCGAACAGACCGGGCGGTCTGCTCAGAGTCAGACTGCTGTCAGGCTGCGTGCAGTCTGGTAGTGTTAGTCTGGGCCTCTGGCAGCTGACGCTTGAAGTTGAACTGGTTGTCGTCTATTGATGACCAACCCAAGTTTGGGGGACCCAAGTTTGGGGGACCCAAGTTTGGAACCCAAGTTTGGAACCCAAGTTTGGAACCCAAGTTTGGAACCCAAGTTTGGAACCCAAGTTTGGAACCCAAGTTTGGAACCCAAGTTTGGAACCCAAGTTTGGAACCCAAGTTTGGAACCCAAGTTTGGAACCCAAGTTTGGAACCCAAGTTTGGAACCCAAGTTTGGAACCCAAGTTTGGAAAACCCAAGTTTCAAGTTTGGGACCCAAGTTTGGGACCCAAGTTTGGGACCCAAGTTTGGGACCCAAGTTTGGGACCCAAGTTTGGGACCCAAGTTTGGGACCCAAGTTTGGGACCCAAGTTTGGGACCCAAGTTTGGGACCCAAGTTTGGGACCCAAGTTTGGGACCCAAGTTTGGGACCCAAGTTTGGGACCCAAGTTTGGGACCCAAGTTTGGGACCCAAGTTTGGGACCCAAGTCTGGAACCCAAGTTTTGGGCACAACCTCAGGAAACCGTACTGTTTTGGTATTTCACCCCATTCTTGAATGGATTTCATAGGCTCGTCACTTCCTGCTGCCGTTGTCAACAGCGTTGATGCCCAGTTGCAGAACCGACTCCTCCGCGTTGGTTGCAAGCATCTTCCTGCGAAAAACAGCTGATTCGAAGACTTGGCAACTCCTTCAGCCGACTTTCACCCAGCTTTTCTCGGACCCAAAACTTGGAGTCCAAGTTGGACCCAAAGTCGCGGCCAAGATTTGGACTAAATCCAACCATTGGACCCAAGTTTGGGAACAATGCTGGTCGCGACGATCGAGACGTGAAAGCAAACATCACGTACGAAGAGTAATAAACCCGTGTGCAGGTCTCTTCTACCACGCCGGCGATGCAGAGTACCGCCTGCGTGCTAACACAAACTTGAACTTACTCTTGCCACGAGTCTTGGCAAACTTGGGTCCAAAGTTGGGAAAAGTGGGCACAAACTCAGGAAACCGTACTGTTCAAGTTTTGGACCAGATTTAGACCAAAACCCGTCCTGAAGGTTGTGGTATCGAGTCCCCGAAGTGACGATTTTCAGCGAATGTTCTATAATGGGCAAAAAGTTAGCGAATGTTCTATAATGGGCACAAAGTTATCGAGAATGGGCAAAAAGTTAAAAATAGTTCTATAATGGGCACAAAGTTAAGAACAGTTCTATAGTGGGCAAAAAGTTAAGAATAGTTCTATAATGGGCACAAAGTTAAGAAAATGTGCTATAATGGGAATTAGCCCTACGACGACTGGGCCCTCGTTGAAGACTGTCCGGATGCGCTTCGCGCCGTGCGCGACCGAGTTTTGCGGCGTGCCCGCAAGGTGCGCATGACAGTCAACGACGAGAAATCCGTCCTCGAGCCCAGCTCGAAACCAGTCGTCCTCGGGGTAGAATTCGACCTCGCGGCGAAGACGTACAGGCTGAAACAGGAGTGGGCGAGAAAAGCGCACCTGCTGTTTTGCTCAGCTGAGTCGGCACAGATGACCGTGCGCGGGATCTGGAAGGTCGTCGGGATCGCCATCTGGGCGTGGACGGTGTGGGGCACGCCGCTTTGCAGAGTGAGCCCGGTGCTTGCGTGGATGGGGACACTGGCGCATCAGGTCCTAACAGGCACCCTGGGCTGGGAGTCGCTGGTTCGAGTGAGCGACGACGTCCTTCCTTTCCTTGCTGGGGTGAGGCGGCGTCTGTCGGGGAACCGGTGGGTCACGTTCGACATGCAGCAGCGGGATACCCTCGTCGAGGCATGGTCCGACGCCAGCATGCAGGGATGGGCCTGGCTAGTGGATTCCATGGCAATGTGGGGACCGTGGAGAGATATCCCGCAGCATATCTTCTTTGCCGAATTAACGGCGGCAAAGTTTGCTATTGCGTACGCGGCTTCGCGCTCTCCGCTATCGACAATAAGAATCTTTGTCGACAACTTGCCCGCCGTGAACTGTCTGAGGAATTGGAAGTCGAAGACCCAACTCGGGAACTTCATCCTCTGCCAGGTCCGCGACGTGTTGGAAGAACACCAATGTGTTCTCGAGACTGTGTGGGTTCCGACCGCTGAGCAATTAGCGGACGTATGGACACGAGACCCATACAGGCAAGGCATTCCGCCTCCTCGCGTCCCTTTCTGCATTGCGTGATGTCGGCCTATTTCTATTTTCTCACGTCTGAGGACGTTGCTAGAGGATTACGGGAAGTGCGTCCAGCCACCCTGTCGTCCATCTCATTGTTAGCGCTCCGCGCAGCACCATTGTTTTGTGAGCACGCCCGAGGGCGCTGTTTATCTGTTTTGAGCTACCCGGAGGCAGCCGGATGTCAGCTCTTTTAGTTTCACGTCCAGGGATTCTATTCCACATTCTCGCTTTCATTTCACCACCCCTGTGACAATTATCATCTTCACCGTTTCTGCCAACGCGACCTTTTCCGAGTTTGAATAGAGCATCTATTTGGTATCGGAAAGTAGGTGCGAGATCAGGCAAACCTTGTGCGCTAGCTTCGTTTAACCGTGAATCTAATAATCAGGGCTTACCCACATTCTCGCTTTCATTTCACCAACCCTGTGACAATTATCATCTTCACCGTTTCTGCCAACGCGACCTTTTCCGGTGGTTATACAAAAAGAAATTGCGGTGGTCTCCGCCGGTCTGGTAGTTTGTACGACTTCCGTTATTTTACACTCTTTCTTCTCTACTCGCACTACATTCGTTTTTCTCTACCCACTACACTCATTCTTCTCTACTCACTACACTCGTTCTTCTCAGTCTGGGGAGCTACCGAGGTTGATCGTCGCTTCTTCGTCTTCGCTCTGGAGACCGGGTTTCGCACTTCGTCCTCAGCTGCATTCGGACCGTGATAGGCCGTCGAATCCAGCTGAAGCTCCGGGGATAGAGATGGACCTGGTGGTGTACCGCGGATCACCGTGGTAACCGGCGGCAGGCAATTCGACGCGGTTTCACGAGATAAAATGGGCGGGCCTTGCTGACTCGTTGTGCAGTGAAAATACCTCCGGTCCTCAGGTACGCCTGACCTGGCATTCGCACCTGACTTGTTTATTTGACGCATGACTATGATAATCGTCCGCCTCCTGCGTCCGTGGCTGGAAGGACGGCAACACGGTGCACTGTGTTGATATGAAGCGGTGGTCGTCACTGCCAGGACCCCCCACCTACATGTACCACGAGAGCACAGCAACATCCGCCGCGGAGAGAAGGCCGCCACAACCGTGTCTGAACAATAAAGATTTGTTTGTGCAAGCGGACTGCACCTCCCTTGGTAAAGCTTCATGCGCGGCGGAGTCCAGTCTCAGAAGCTGCAGGTAGAGCTGAGATAAAAAGCGGATATCACAGGCGCGTTTCGGGACGCGTTTTTCTAGTGCAGGTACGCTTAGAGATCCGGGGGTTAGAGTCTCCGGGTGACCATTGTCCAAATGTTTCCTTCGAGGTAATGTATGTTAGTGTGCGTAATCGTATTTGCGGCAGTGGCAGTACGTGTGCTTGTGCGTGTGTCTTTGTTGTCTTGTGCCGACGATTCGACTTATTTTAGAGCGCGCTCTCATTTCCTGAGCGCCTTGACATTTCCGTGGTTTTTGCGACCGACACCAAGTTCACGTTTTTGGTTGTAAAACATCCGCCTTTCGGGTATGACTCGGGAACACCCCTCTTTAACTCCAGCTCCTGAAGCTGGACTCCACCGTGTACATTGCCAGCTACTATTTTCTTGGTACCGACGATGCTCTGTTGGTACAAGAAACCCAGAGCCCTCTTCTGACTGCGACATGGGCACTGCGTTCCTGCTGCACTTTACTCTACCCGCACTCGTTTGTTTTTTTTATAGCCAGTGCGCACAAACAAAAGAAAGCGCCACTCTAATTTTTTTATAGCGAAGAAACGAAATACTGGTACCAGGGAAAGCCTGCTGCACGGGAGCCAAGCTTCACGTGTTCGGCGGTACTGCAGAGCCACGGGCCCACGGGTCAAGTGGCTACCGATTTCCCAAACTAAAGCATCAAGACTTGGCGCACCTTGGGGCTTGGCGCTCGCGCTGAACAGAAGCTCGTCGAGACGGTCAGCCGCAGGGCAGTGCGGACGGGGTTGTGACACTGTGCTGCCTCCGACTCAAGCTTTGCAAGCTGTGGTTGAGCGTCACGCTCCTGGACCAGGAGCGGCCTTTTTCTTTTTGTTCTTCTTTCTTCTATAGCGAAGACGAAGAAGGGATGTGAAAACGGGGTTTGGCCTAGAGGCTTGTCTTGGGAGGATACTGTCTCTTTGTTTGCCAAAGCCAGGCGGGTGGCGCGAGAATGGAGCGAATTACAGGGTGGTGTGCGATTTGACCTGCGCGTTGAGGTTAATCCGATGTCACGCTTTTAGCTGCAACAAGGGTGATCTCTATGGAGGCAGGTAGGGTTAATAGTGTCCACCCTCGACCTTCGGCGCGGTTTCAAGGCCGCGTACTTGAATGGAGTTGGTCTCTCCGCACACGTGTCGGCAATAAAATTACCATTGTCGCACAATCGCGCCCAAAAGGCACCTTTCCGGGTAGATTGCCGCTTTAATCTGCGCCTGCAGACCAAGCTCCCGCGTGTGTCCGCCGCGTTCCAGACCACTTCCCCGTGCAAGCGAGTCTCGGAAAAGAACTCGACGAGAACTGTGACCAGGAGTTTAGTCAGGCCAACTCATCGCAGCGAGAGGTGCGATGTGCTGCCCGCGTAAAGGCGTTGTTTGTTGCACGGGGCTGAACCCCCGTGCAGCTAGCACCACAAGATGAAAACAGCAGTCTCGAGCCGAGTGCCGGATGAAGCTGGCAACCTCCCGCGCACTAACCACGATCCCGCCCCACCCACCCTTTTTCGGAGAGGAGTCAAAGGACCCGAAATCAGCGCGTCAGGAACGCAGGTGAAAGTGACGATCGGAATACACTTCGATTCAGGCGTAACTCACTGTAAGCCATGAGCTAACAAACGCAAACACACACGTGCATGGACGCCTCTCGCACAGGAAGGCGCCGCGTAAAAACGCGGTCCACAACACGCACAACACACACACTGACGGCTGAGAAGCTTTTGAGAGGGAAGTTCGCTTTTTAGAGTTAAAGTTCGCTTGAAATTCCGGGGTTTTAGGATCTCCGTGTGACCGTCGATGAATGGGTTCTCTCAGAGCAAGAAAGGGCTAGATGGTTACGGGTTGTATATTTGGTGCACGCTTTCGGTATGGGTTATGGCTAGCCATGTCCGGGTTTTTTGTTTGCTATTTTTCGTTGCGCAGCAGTTCCCGCTCAGTGCGGGGTCAGCAGAACGCTCAGATTGCCGACCAAGGTGAAGAAGAGTGTGTAAGGGTCGACCTGTGATTCGACATTGGTCGTGACAGTGAGGGCGTACGAGTAGTTCATGTTGAACGCGGAGACGGAGATGAACCCGTAGGTATCACCCCCATGGCCGATCAACCACCCTGAAGTGCTGTTCGGCGAGCTGAAGGCCATGACGCCCAAGCCGTAGTACAACGAGTCCAGGTTGTGTAACTGCCGCATGTCCGACACCAGCTCTCGTTGGGTCGCTGGCGACACCACGAGGTGCTCCGGCCCCAGGAAGTCGTACGTGAACTGCGCCATGTCCGACGCGGACGTCAGGAAATTCCCGCAGGTCCAACCCGACGTTGCGCTGACGTTCCACAGGAGATCGCTCTTGTTCAGCCTCGCGGGATACCCGTGTGAGATCGCCCAACCCGGGGTGTTGTACGAAGAAAGAGTGCCGTGCACTGCGAACGTGCTGTTCGCGTACAGCGAGCCGGGTCTACGAGGCAGCACTGCCGCTTGGTCGTACGTGTCCCAGTCCGTCGCATTCGCCTTCGCAGCCAAGACAAAGCCGAGGAGGACGTAATTCGTGCTGCTATACGCCGCCCCCGCCCCGGGGGAAAACTCGAAGGTTTTGTTCACGACGTGTATGATGTCGTACGGCGTGATGTCATACTGAGGCGCGACGAGCTCTTGGTACACCCGCAGGTCATACGAGTCGAAGTCGACTATGCCAGAGGTCATGCTGAGAAGCTGGCGCACGGTGACTGCGTCGATGCGCGCGTCTCCGTGCCACAGCTGCGAGAGCGTCGTCTTGTTCCTTTCGTAAATGTACCCGTCCACGATGCCTGCGAGCTCGTCGTCCAGCCGCAGCGTGCCGGCCTCGACCAGTCGCATGATGGCAGCGGAGGTTGTCATCTTGGTGGCGGAGCCTACCAAGAAGCCGTCCCCCGCCTGCGACGGCAGAGGCTGCAGAACCGTGGGGTACAAGTTGTTATACCCGGCACTCGCAACGACGGTGCCCTGGCTGCCGACGAACGCGCTTTGGAGGGCGTACGACCCCATCGCCTCGGAGTACCGATGCGTCGACGAGTTCAGCAGGGCGAAGATCTCCTCCTGCAGCTGCGGCCACGGCGTCGCAGCCTCCGCTGAGGCGGCTGCCAACAAGATGACCGCCAGCATCGTAGGAGGGAGGGAGAGGGAGGGAGATAGCTAGTTCTTGCCTTGTTCTCTTCTGTAGAACAGCCTGGCGAGGGTGCATTTTTTGAAGGCTAGGCGTATACGAAGTCTCGAATCTGGACTAGATCGTGCTGGACTGGATTCACCGTCGCGTGTCTGAGTCGGCTAGATTCGATGTCTGCAGTCTTTCTGAGTTAGATTCAAGTTACCCTGTGATTTGGCTAGATCCAAGTTCTCCAGTGAGAAGGCTACAATCAAGCCTCCAGTCTACTCTGACTCGGACTGATTCAGATGAGAGCGTCGACAAAAGGCTTGCTCTCACTAAGGTCCTCCCGCCCCCCGCCGAAGGCCAAGTTAGAGGGGTCGTATGCCAAGTCTTCATTGGTACCTGGCAATTTGGATGTTTGCATACCGGCTTTCACGAGTGCAATTCAGAACGAGGGGGATGAGGAGTGCGTTGTCTTTTTGCATTTTTTTTGTTTTGAAACGACCTCCGAGATGCAGAAGGTTTCTTCCGCTCACAACTGAAAACCGTACAGGTCGGGGTCCAAAGCATCTTGTCCAAAGCCTCCAACGGTTGGAGGGCCGCAAGGTTCCCGAGGAGACAGAAGGGGAATACAAGATTCGTTAGCGGAATAGACGGGTTTGCGCTCCCGAGCTAGAATGGTTTCCCGGAAAGCTTTGACAACAGACCATCGTGGGGTGACGAGCGCCTTCCCTCTGTCGAGAGGTTCGTGCCTGTTTTCCCGCAGCAATTTCCGTCCGAGAAGAAGGTCAGGTACATGGCGGAATATCAACAAATCGACAAAGAAAGCGTGCGACGGGCAGCAAAAAAGGGAAAACGCCACACGGTATTCACAAAGTACAATACGGGGGGAAGGGGTCGTTGGTCAAACCACCCAAGCTCTATAGCTGCTGTAGAAGCAGTCGAGCAAGTCGACCGCGGAGGTTCACATCCGTCCTGTTCTCGACCAATTGGTTTCTTCGCGGCACGAGATGTCAAGTTGCTTGAAACATCATCAGGTTGGCGAGCCATGGCGGCGCAGACAAGCTTGCCGGAGAAGCCGACACAGAGGCAACACGGATGAATCATAAAAGGGGGGGGGGGGGGGATGTTTCTTGGGTTTGAAGAGTGCGTGGTGCTTGCACCACTGAGGCCAGGTTATTTAACCGCGGATTTAGTGAAGGATTGTTCAGGAAACGGTCGTGGGCGAAACCCGACCAGGTAATGACTGGCGAAACAGTACGGATGAAGCATGGAGCAGGTAGCTTCTTCGCGGCACGGGCTGTTGTCGGGTTGCTTGAAACACCATCAGGTGAGCGGCAGTGGCAGCGAATAAGATTGCCTTGCCGGGGATGCAGACGCAGATGCCGCGCGAATGAGCATGTCTGTCCTGCTGTAGCCCAAGGCAGGCGGGCTCTCCTCGGCGATGCGGAGCGGGTGGCACGGCGAGTCGACCGGCGAGAACGCCAGCAGCCCCGTCTCCGGAGGAGCCGTCGGCGGCTGCTTTTTGGGGCGCTCCTCCATCTTCCGCCACCGCGCGAAGACGCGCTGCCGGGCCGCCACCGCCGCGTCGCGCTCCGCCTTCAGCCGGTGCAGCTCCCGCTGCACTTCGTCGATGCGGCGGTCTCTGTTGCCTATGGTGCTCTCCATGTCGTCCAGTGAGCTCTTCGAGTTGTGCAGGCTGCGCTTCGCTGCCGCCAGCTCTCGGATCGCGTCGTCGCGGTATTTCTGTTTTGTTTCGTGTTGCTCAGAGTTGCCGCTGGCGGGGTTTCGCGCTTTTTTTTTTTTTGTCAGTACTAATGTGCTTTTGGGGATATTGACACGAAGTGTGGCTCCTCGCTGTGAACTGATGGGGAAAACACTGTGACAACAGCCTCCAGGCGTCCACCCCCACCTGCGGAAAATAAAAATGCACACTCGCCTAGTCACGGTTGTGAAACGAATGGATTATTTTACATTATTGTATTTCCCCCGCCGACCAAGAATTATTGTATTTCTTTTGTACATTATTGTACATTATTGTATATTATTGTACATTATTGTACAGTTATTGTATATTGTTGTACGATTATTGTACATTATTTTACACGCAGTGCTGCAGGGGGTAAGGCGTGTGGAAGGTTCACGACAGGTTTTACACGGAATGACCCGATGAACTCGACAGACTTCCGAACATGGTGTCTTTGTCAGGGGTGCTCGAGCGCAAAAAGACAGCGTTGCAGTTCAAGAGGGTGAAAATGCAGCAGGTGCCATATCACGGGCTACCAGAAAAAGCGACAAGCATTCGGAAAGGCAGTTGCCACGACAGGTGTCTTGGCGAGGGGGACGTCTTGGTGGATCTTCACTTCGATCTTCACTTTGGAAATCTTCACTTCGGACTCAGTTCAGCCCGGAAATTGAAGTGAAGGTTTCCCGAGGTGAAGACCCCCTTGATACAGACATTTGCTTCAAAACGACGTTTTCAGGGTCGAACGCAGCAGGGAAGTGAAATACATCGTATGGGATGATTCCGGGGGTCTGAATTTCACAAAAAATCACAACATTCTTGTGTTTTTTGCAAATCTTCGGCATAGTGTGGTACTCATTTGCTTGCAAATGACTCCCCACTAACGCAACAAGACGACGAATCTTCGTGAATTCTTGAAAACCGTTGTGAATTTTTGGCCGGAGGAGGCGGACGACGAAGTCGCCCCCGAAGCGCGCCCCCCCGCCAGCAGGCAGGAAGCGACCCGCGCCCTGCACCCCCACGGCCTCTCCCGCAGCCGCGCTGCGCGCACGACGACGACGACGCGCCGATCTCGGCGACGACGGCACTGGCCTCGCCGGCCCGAACACACCGCGCCCACCCGGCCCCGCCCGGCCCTCTTCGATGGCAGGCCCTGTCTCGGGCCCTTTTACTGATTCTGGTTCCGACCCTCCACGGGTCACACAACGATCGCGCCCTCCCGCCGGCTCTTCCCGGCTACTCGCGTCCTCCGCATCGCGGCGTGCCTATCGGCGCAAGCGAGAAAGCGAAGACTCCGATTCCTTTTCGGATTATGAGATCGTGAGCAACTGCCAACAACAGTTGCAGCCGACTAGAGTTGCGCCGCGCCGAAAGCGCAGAAAAAGTGACCCTTCTGGAGTCACGTAGCGAAAAGCTGGCATAGTGTGGTACTCATTTGCATGCAAATGACTCCCCACTAACGCAACAAGACGACGAATTTTTGTGAGTTTTTGGTAATAGTGTGGTACTCATTTGCTTGCAAATGACTCCCCACTAACGCAACAAGACGACGAATCTTTGTGAATTGACGTGAATTTTCTGAAACTTTTGGATTTTTCGGGAATTTTTGCTTGGGCCCACAACCGTGGGGTAGTCGATTTGCGCCGGGTTTTTCCATCTGTAGGCCACCTAATGGTCGGTATTCGGGAATTTTGGGCACAAATCGATGCGTCGCCCACAGATCTTTCCGAAGAGCTGCTCAGATAAAAAATTTGACCCCCCCCAGAAATGGAGGTCAGTGGGGTAGTCGGTGTACATGATGCCCACACTATACCATGACGACAAACAACTCAATGAACGCCGTCACAGGCAACTGACTGAGCGTCATCAACGGCACCACCTTCGTTCGCAACTACAAGCTTGCCCTGACCCCGGAACAAATGTTGTGGCCAGACTAGTGCAAGAAGCAATGTTGCGAGTCGGCATGCTTACCATGAAGGAAATTGCGGAGTACGCCACGTTTCCAGTGGCAAGGCTTCACGAATTGGTTTCCCATGATTTCACGGCAAGCACTAGCGAAGGTGTGTGCTCGGTCATCAAGCGGATTCTCTCCCGCGTTGGTCACACGAACATCTCCGACTCTGTCCTGCGTGCACAGGTGGTCCTTGCGCGAAAGTGCTTGGTCCCGAGTCTCGTAGAAAGGCAGGGGCTGGAGGACACGTGGCGGGGTTATCGACAACTGTCTCTCCACAATCGAAACCTTGGCCGGGAGAACTGTGCGAACGGGGGAGCAAAGGTTGGAAGAGCTTGAGTCCAAAAAGAAGAAAAAGAAGTCGTGACCTGGCGTGTTCACGGCACGTGTTGCAAGCGCCTGCAACAGCCCCTTTTTCAATCATTCCTTCTGATTTGATGACCGAGCGTGAACCGCGGCGACGAGGACGAGGAGGTAGTCATAAATGACGACGAAGATGATGCAAGCAGACGATCATTTTGTGAATTCTTGTGAATCGACGCCTTCGACCCACAGACTGAACCAAACACTAAGAAAGAGTATCACCCCCACAAACCGTTGGGAGAAATGAACCGAACATGGCCGTGCCCACCATCTGCTAGCGGTGCTGCTGCAGCACCAGTAGCACCGCTAGCAGCAGCAGTACCACACCAGCAGGTACTGCTGCTGCTGGTACTGCAGCACCAGTAGCACCACCACCAGCAGCAGTACCAGCAGCAGTGCCACCACCACCACCACCAGCAGGTACTGCTGCTGCTGGAGCTGCAGCACCAGTAGCACCACCACCAGCAGCAGTACCAGCAGCAGCACCGCTAGCAGCACCACCAGCAGCACCGGCAGCACCAGTGCGCATTCTGACGGTGCTGTCGGAAACCCTGGAGAAGAGCCTCCTAAACAAGCAGGCGAAGGTGAAGGCAGAGAAGCTGGCGAAACAGGGATTCATGCTCCACTTTTGCCAGACACTGCAGGCGGCAACAACGGCATGCAAGACCATGCTGAAGCCCTGTTTCTACGGGGCACTTAAGTACGACGTGGACACGGTGGAGGTCCTGGTTGGTAACGAGTGGGAACTCGTTCCTGACGACCCCACATTCACGCTCCTGCTTCAGCAAGCAGGGAATGCGCCGAAGGCCCGCCTAACCCTGGGTCGGCCGGTGACGACCTGGACAGAGCGCGGGCAGGCAGGCGAAAGCGGAAAGAAGGGGAAGGTGACCTCCATCAAGACCTGCTTCCTCAGGATGGAGCGAGAGCTCCAGCTCACCTTTGGGGATGACTGGAGCGGCTTGATCAAGCTGCTGGATCGGGAGCATCAGCTGTGCCTCATGTGCCATGAGGTGTTCCGCGAGACGCCAGGGCGCTGGTACTGCCTCAGAAAACTTGAGGCACACCTGCACCAGCACGCCGAGATGACGGCGAGCTCGGAGGCGACCAAGGCGGCGTGCGGCTGCCGTCATCCCGCTCCACCCGCGCAGGACGCGATCCCCGGCGACCTGCTCACGGCTGAGCAGCTAAACGAAGTGGTGAACAAGACGCCACCTGCGCAACAGGTAGCGATCTTCTGGTCCTGCCTGGGACGTCAATTCGACGTCGAAAACCCCGTCTGGCCGCACACCAAGCTGACGGAGGGCTGGCAGCCGGCCAAAAGGCACGCCGTGGTCGTTGGTTTCAAGGCGGGCAGGGATCCAACGAAGGAGCGCTTGCTGAAGCGCTTAAGGAAGCAGCGCCGCGAAAAACAACAACAGCAAGAAAGAAGCAGAGGAGAAAGAAGAAGAGGCGAAGCCAGTGCGGGCGAAGCCACTGCGGGCGAAGGCAGTGCCGAGGAAAAGGAAGCGAGTAGCGTCTTCAAGCGCGTGTTCGTCTTCAAGTTCTTCGTCGTCCTGAACCCCGTGTGATTTTTTGTGAACTCTTGGTGAATCGGCGTGAATCTTTGCACACAACAGTTGCAACCGACTAGAGTTGCGCCGCGCCGAAAGCGCGGAAAAGTGACCCTTCTGGAGTCACGTAGCGAAAAGCTGGCATAGTGTGGGTTTTTGTGATTTTTTGACCCCCGAAATCGCCCCACGACGTATTTCGTTCTTTCTCGTTTCCCCGACCGAGCATGCTCTCCAGGGCGTGAACGGGTATACTGCCCCTTTAATTCAGATACCTGCTGCAATTGGGCGCAGCGAGTTAGCTGTCAGAAGCTTCCCGCAACGGAATATACATCTCTGCAAACTAACTTTTTTCGAATTGGGTGGTAAATCCAGGTGCGCCTGATGCGCCTAAAGGGGTTGTGGAGTACGCGCATTTTTGGTAAATGCTCGGACTGTGTATTCCAGTCTTCACCATCTGGGAAAGCCTTTTTCGAGTTTGCTGTTCTGCTCAATCCCTTCTCGATCTCGCAGTTGTTTAAGTGCACTGGGCAGTTTCTTGTTGCGGCCCAGTTTGTTCGTTGACCTTTTCGTGGAGTTTCTTCCCTTCTGCAGGAGTTTGGCCCTCAGAATCGTGGGCCATGTGTTCTATTTGCAGAAAAGGGAGGCAGTTCCCGTCATTTCTAGGATATCAGAAGAGTGCCTGATTGCTGCTGGAGCATCAGGATCGCTGGGACTGCAGTCGTACAATAATGTATTGTATATTATTGTAAATTATTGTACATTCTTGTACATTATTGTAAATTATTGTAAATTATTGTATTATTGTACAGTATTGTATACAATAATATACGAAAATCTGTACAATAAAAATACAATAAAATACAATAAACGATTCGTATCACAACCGTGCCTAGTGTTGGATTCTCTGTCAAGTTTTACTTCTTCTCCGTTTTCTTTTCTCTTCCAGCGAGCACCCGTGGATACGATATTCTTGCGCGGTCGACGATGGGCGTCGTTCGGATGGCTGGCGACCTATCATGCTTGCCGACACCCAGGCGAGCTGGTCGTTCGACCTTCCCTGTCCTGTTCCCCCACCTTTGGATGTTGGCTGCTCAATATTTTCTCTCTTGTCCTCTGATTCACTGATTTGGTTTCCCATGCTTCTTGAACATCGTCGCATCGACGGAGTCTGTTGCCCTCCATGTCGTCTAGTGGACTCTTCGAGTTGTGCAAACTGCCTCTCCGGCTCGGTTTTTAGAGTTAAAGTTCGCTTGAGTTTTGTGCGGTGACGATTTACGTCGTTCTGATGTCTGGCGACTTTGCTTTTTTCGAGAGTAAAAGTTCGTTGCTTTGTGCAGGCTTATTTTTTTTCTTTTCCTGTTGATGCAGACTCTTTCTTTACGATCTTTTGGTGTTGCCGACGTTCGTGGCGTTGTTCGACTCTTCCCGCCTTCGAAAGAAGATACGATGCTGCGTCCGATTCGCTCTCTGGTTCTGGCTGCTTCAGTTCTAGCTCCCTTTTACCTTTTAGGTGAAGTTCGCATAAATGTGACAGCCGCGGCATACCGTTTCCTCCTTCTCTTCTGCCAACAGCGTCTTCTTCAAATCGCGGATGCGGCTCATTTTCTTCGCGACTTCGCCTTCGGCCTTGTCGACGGCCCGCAACAGGTGCTCGGCTTCCTGTCCAGTTTTAGAGTTTTTCGGTGTTTTCAAAAGAACACCAACCAAACCAAGCACAACGTCAGAACGGGTCTGTGAGGATGGATGGTGTCTTTCTTGCGGTATAGGAATTTCACCTTCGACATCGGAGTGCGTACGACCCCGGCAGTCCCTATTGATCCCGCGCAACAGAACACTGATGTGTGTTAGAAGAGAGGATTTGACTATCGGAGAGTAGGTGATCGGTATAGTGTGGTACTCTTTGCATGCAAGTGACTCCCGCGAACGCAACAGGAAGATAGTACAGTTCGAATAACCGTGTGTCTAATATACAGGGCAGTCTCCAATTTCTCACTTTCATTCCACCGATCCTGTGGCAATCACATCATGCTAAACAGGCACTTCCTCGTCCATCGCAACAGAAGAAATGTCAAAACGGGTGTTTGCCTGGAGGCTTTTCGTGTTATTCTACAGATAGAAGGCAGCGAAATGATCGTGGCCTATTGGTTTTGCTCCGCGACCGTTTCCTGACCATCCTTCCACAAACCCGCGGTTGTTGAAGAACACAACACACACACAAAACATGCCCAGCGCAATCACCACGCGCTCTTTACATCGAAAGGAAGTTGAAGTATGGCTAAAGATAAAGTGGTGTCACCTGAGGGGGTAATCTCAGGGCCGCCCACGTGATAAGCCGTTAAGCATTGAGTTCTTTTAAGTACATGAACCACATGGATTAACATGCACTGCCTTGAAAGTCAGGTTATCGGATGACGTCGTCACCTGCCATTGCGTCGTCAAGGTCGAGCATTTGTGGAGCTAGCGGGGTTTGGCTTTCTTGCGATTCCAGAGACTGAGTCGGCGAGTACGAGGGCGGGCACGTGTGCCCGTTTTTCACTTTCGAGGGCATTGGCGTGCCCGTGGTCCCCGGTCGTTTCTGAGAGCTGCTTGCCCTCGGAACCTTCTTCTTCCTTCGATGCACCCCTGAGTCGGGGGTGGTCGCCTTCGTCTTCTTCCGCTTGCGGCCGGCGATCGGGCCTTCCTTCGGGGTGCCAAGCACCCTCTTCTTCAGCGCTGGTCGTTCGCTGGTTCCTGGCGTTGGTGGCGGCCTCTTGGTCGCCCGTCCGGTTGCCGCCGTCTCCTTTTTCGTTGCCGCGAGCGGCGCTCGCGCCGCTCGCTTTCCTAATGGCGTCTCCCGCTGTACACCCACCTGGGTGGGTGAGGAGGGCCTCTTCTTCTTGTTGCGTCCGGGGGTTGACTGGACGTTCGGCTTGTTGGACTGGTGGTGGCCGCGGCTGCAACATGCCGCCGGTCGCCTCTGCGTCAGCGTAGGGAGCCTTTTGCACTCTTGGCAGGTTCCTCTGCCATGCGTGCGGCAGGCATGATGCCCGCTGCGGCAACACGCCGCCGCCGTCTTGCACTCGCCGCACTTCGACGTGCTGTGCTCTGTGCACACCGCGATCGGCTGCCCATCGTTCGCGTGGTGATGGTGCCGGCAGCACATCTCTACCGTGGGAACGTCCCTTCGGACGAGTGCTCTGCACGCCTCACACTTCCCTTTGTGATGGGTCGCGCACGTGACGAGTGCCTTCTCTATACCGACACCCGGCATATGCACGGGGTCTGGGTGCAGTTGTGGTGGGGCAGGCAGGGCCCACCTCGCCGCTCTCCCGATCGTCCAGTCAGGGTACGTCGGGCACTGCGTCCCTACATCGCTTCCTTTCACTTGTTCCTCAAGTATCGTCCCCGTGTGTGCCTCGCGAAAGCGTGGCCTGGGCCGTATACCCGATATCCCCGTGATGCCCATGAACGACAGCGACGTCGTCGGGCACACCCTCTCTCCTCTCATGCAGCTTCCCAGCCCTTGCTGTGCCGCCAGCTTGTCCAACGCGCTCATCATGCAGCGCAGGACGTTTCCCCGTTCTCTCACCCCCTTCGGCGCATTCCCGTGCAGCGGCATGCTGAGGCCCGAGAAGAGTTCAAAGTCGATCGCAAGCTCCAGCATTGACGCCTGCCCGTTCTCGGTCCATTGCATGTCCGACAGCCACGCTACCAACGCATAAAACGTCGGTAGTCCCCAGGTCTTGTTCCGCTCCCACGTCCATGCCGGGGCAATCCGCGCGAAGGGGTGGTCAAATTTCTCGGCAGGCATCGCATTCGCTCTCGACCAGGGGGTCGTGGGGTTCCTGGCCACCCAGCCACGTGCTTCGAGCCCAGCCCGTTCCGCAAGGATTTCAGCCAACATCTCCTGGAGCCGCCTCGAGAATTGGGCATTCTCGGGTACTACCACTCCGTGTTCCAGCGTGCATCTGGGCCAGTCGGCCCGGTTGGCTGCCATCAGCTCGGCATGTGCCTCTCGTCGCCGTATGTGCGAGTACGCTCCGCAGTCCCAGAATACGTGTTTCTCGTCCTCGGTGTCGCCGCTTCCACAGTGCTTGCAGCTGGGCGCCTGCAGCTCAGCTCCGGCCTGCCTCATCCGCGACGTGTACTCAGCCGTGTTCACCCCCCCCGCCAACGCTACACGTATAAGCCTCGCGGTGTGCGCGGGACATTCACGCATCCTCCAGAAGGTGTTCGTCCGCTCCAGGTCGGCTCTCTGTATGCCCTCAAATCCCGGCCGCCTCGCCACCAGTCGGGACCACGTCTTCGCCCTCAAGTCCGCCCTAACTGCATGTCCCCTCGTCGAAGGTGCCGAGGCTAACGGGTCATATGTTGCACCATTCCTCAGCGTGCGAGACAGGGGCCCGGGTCCCCATACGTGTCCACACTCCCCCATGCTCCTCATCGCCAGTCCAACTGGCCCCAGGGGTAGGTCCCCCTCGCCGTTAAGCATTGAGTTCTTTTAAGTACATGAACCACATGGATTAGCATGCACACACCGTTAAGCAGTGTGAACTTGAAATGCAGGTACCACAGGGGTAAGCTTGCATTTGTCCTAGGCTAGGGTTATTTGAATACGTCGTCCGAGGACGATCTCAAAGCGGACGAGGACGGTGATAATAGGCTGGTGATATCCAGCTCCATTCTTCGTTTATTGCGCTTTCGCGCCGGCTGTCCTGCCGAAGCAGTCGCTCGGGGGGCGATCCTGACATGGATGAGGATGAAGTCGAGGTGGCAGGGCTGGTGATATCCGTTAAGCAGCGGCTGCCGGCTTATCCCGTAACACCTTTTATATGTACGTTATAGAAAGAGTAGCGTTGGCACTCTTACAGGTTCGTTCCCTCGTAGCTCGCCGGGAACGGGCACTCCAGTGAAACTGGGTATGGTACCGTTTCAGGTTTGGATTTTGGGAGCATTGCCTCATGTGAATTCTGAGGCCAATTTCTCCCACGAAAGGTGAACCAGCTTTCGTGAAAAAGGAAGAAGGCCGCTCCGGGTCCAGGAACGCGGCGGTCAACCACAGCTTGCAAAGTTTGTGTCGGAGGCAGCACAGCGCTACAATCCCTGTGGCTCACTGTCTCGACGAGCTTGTGTTCAGCGCAAGCGCCAAGCCCCAAGGTGCGCCGCGCCTGATGCTTTCGTTTGGTCACTCTGTATATCAAACAAAAGGTTTCCCCCGCGGTACGGGTTCCGTGTCGGTGGCCAGTGAAGACATACCGCTTTGGCGGATGCAGCCTTGCGTTCAAGGATGTCCACCTCACGCTTGTCAGCCTCCGCAGCCTCCAAGGCTTCTCGTTCGATCTGTTTGAGCTTCGCAATGCTAACGAGAACATTCGACGACGCAAGCTGTACGGGGGGTTTGCCTCAGGATGCGACGCTGCCACCAGGCAGGCGACGCCTTCGGTAGACGAGCCTGACACCACCATCAGTCGGTAGACCGAACAGCGTTCCTCTAGTAAATGGGTCGGACCTAATACCGCGCATCCAGTAAATGGGTCACACGATCAGAACATGGTCTTCCTGACCTCGCTATCAATCAGCTGACCGAACAGCGTGTATTCAGTAAATGAGCCACACGATAAGAACATGGTGTTCCAGGCCTTGCTATCGGTCATCAGGCCTAACAGCGTGTATTCAGTAAATGAACCACACGATAATAACATGGTGTTTCAGGCCTCGCTATCGGTCATCAGGCCTAACAGCGTGTATCAGTAAATGGGTCACACGATAAAGAACATGAAGGTCTGCTGACTGATAGCGAGGCCTGGAACAAACAAGGTGTCGTCAGTGAATGGGTTACACGATAAGAACATGACGTTCCTGGCTTCGCTCAGACCGAACAGCATGCCTCGACAAGTACATGATGCTCCCGGAAGCCCAGTGCACGAGCGTACGAAACCGAGAGCAATACAATACCTTGTTCTCGACTGGATGCGAAGCTGCCGCCCACGCTTCATCGAGGGTCAAGTGTTTGAGCGCTGACGACAGGAAGGCGGTCCACTTGTCCTTCTCTCTGGGGTCGATCACTCGGATCAGCAACGCTTCTTCCGGGTCCTTGAACAGCAACCCGAAGTAGTGCTTCGCAGCGTCTGCGGGGGGCAGGTTCTTCAGCGCGCCGAACTCAGCGGGGGACGGGTCTTGGATCAGCACCGTCTTCGCCGTGAACAGCTTCGAGTTCTTCGGCTTCATCTTCGTCTCGACCCCGACGAAAGCCGACGGGTTGTAGTAGTGCAGGCCCCGCGCGTTTGCGCGGAACAGACGCTTTTCCCACTTCGCGTGCAGCCGCTTGACTTTCCACTCGCCGTTCTCGTTGCGCTTGAAAGACAGCTTGCCGTCGACGCCGGCCTCCATGAACGCGTTGTTCGGCTCCACAGGCGCGGGATGCGGGCCCACGTCCGCCCACACCACCTCGCTTTCCACTTGGCTGAGCACGTTCCGTATGCACTTCCCGCACAAAGAGTGCGTCGCTCCCCCTCCGTAGTCGGGCGCGGTGACCGCGATGTGGTACGACGGTGCCCCGGCGCCCACCCGCTTCCTCACCGGCAGCCACCCGCCACCTTCGGCCGCGTACTTCACCACGGGGGCTTCTGCGAATGGGGGTGGGTTGATGGCCTTTCCGTGGTGAAAGAGTCGGGCACTTAGTTTTGACTATCGGTTTCTCACTTGGATTTAGCAGTAAGATTTTAACCCGTGTTTTCATTTTTTCAGGTTGGAATTTGTGTGATTGACCGCCGCCACTCGCTGGCTACATCATTTTGGAGTTCGCTTGAGATTCCGGGATTTGAGTGGACTGGATAGCCATGTCCGGGACTGTTTGTGACTGACACCAAGTACATTCCTTCGAGGGATGTTTTTCATAGATGCCCGGGTATCATACCAGGTACCCCTCGTTTGTGTGCTATTCCGGTGGTCTCTGCAGAACTTCAACTGGGATGTTTTACCCTGCAAAACATTGAAGGACAGGGCGCAAGATCGTCAGTTCTAAGTAGGCAGGCGCTTCGTTTTGTTTGTGCGTGTCGGTTGATCGGTTGCCCCCACGAACTGTACTAGTGCCTGTGGTGCTACGTGGTGGTACTACGTGGTGGTACTACGTGGTGGTACTACGTGGTGGTACTACGTGGTGGTACTACGTGGTTGTATGGCGGTAGATACCACACCTCGTGGGAGCTGAGGGTTGCATCCCGAGCTCGTCACGAGGACCTCGAGGTCATCCTGAGGGTCTATCGGTAGCTAGTATACACACCTACGCAGTATGTGGTATCTACATACCACCGTATATACCACCATCTTAGCGCCCCTTAAGGTGCTACGTGCCATTTTCCTGATCGGAGATGGGTAAACAAATAGCCAACGTCAAGAAAGGTGCAACCTTGCAGTTTCTACAATTCGGTGTGCTGCGCATACCTGGAACAACCGGGCTCGCAACAGAGGAGGGATACGTTGAGGAAGTGATGGGGCTCGCCACTTCTTCGCGCTGCTGCGCGCTAGGCAGGACCGCGATCCACAGCTCCTTGAGGTCGCCCGGGACGGGGCTCGCGGTGTCAAGCCGCTCTTGCTGCTCGCCGTTGCGGGCGGCGTGCACCGCGTACTGCGCCATGTCCGTGCCCAGCGGCAGCGAGAGGACCGAGCGCAGGCGGTCCAGGTTCGGCGGGCCGCCGGGGTCGACCTGCAGGAACACGCCATTCGAAGTGTCCGTCTGTATGCCGGCCACAACCTCTGGGCTGCCTACGATCTTCAGGAACATGCTTGCTCCCCCCCCTTTGCTCTCTGTTAGAGAGGGGCCCTGTGTGTACCGAATTCATAGTAATCTGCTGATAGACTGTGATTGACTGGCTGCTGGCAACTTTCAGGAGCATGTCACGTACTTGTCACACGTGTGACGAGTACTGTCAAGTACGGGCTGGGTTGTGTTTTTCGCATCGTTGCAAAGAGTGCACTATGAGCCTCTTGCTGCTCGCCGTTGCGGGCGGCGTCCGGGGGGGCTCCGGCCCCCCCGGCGAACGGTATCAACGGGAAAAAGGTGAGGAATTCCTCACCCTCTTTTTTTCAGCCTCTTTTTTTTTGAGGAATTCCTCGCACTTTTTCGTTAGCGGGAGCACTGAAGCTTGCAAGTGGCCCTTCTTTTCCCGGTACCTTACACACGTCAGAAGCCAACTCGTTTACGTATGTTGACCAGATGGCCGCTCTCAGGTGGGTCAAATGACGGCCTAGCCGAGAAAACGCGAAACAAAATCGGAACGGCGGACTTGTTGTTGCGGTTATTTTCTTATTTTATTTTCCCCGTCACCACTTGTCGCTCATTTTCTTTCATGGATTCGTTGAAACCAGTGAGCAGTCTAAGTGAAGCACACAGCTCTGCGAGACGGTATTCTATTGACAATTGCGCAATGCCCCCTGGAAACTGCGCGTTCAGTGGTGCCAAGCTCGCCAGATCTGCTGCTATTTTGTCCGGTACCGAAAAACAGCTGGTTTAACCGGGACTTTGTCAAATGTGGCTGGTGTCTTTGGTTTTGCTGCCGATGTTCGTCAGGAACGGCGTTTTCGCCTAGCACGACGCACTGGGTTATCGAGTGCTGACTTAAATTAGTGAAATGCTCGAGGTGCCATGTGACTTTCGACAAGTGGATGGTCTTTTATTCGCAAAGCGTTGCAAAAGGTTGGGTAGATGCGCGAGCAGGGAGTGTCGGCGAGTCCTTTCAAGCGTTATTTGTGGATTAGAAGGTCGGTATTCTATAGTCTCCGGTTGACCGTAGAGGCTTGGGTATGGAGGGGGTTGAGAAAAGTGAGAGGGTGCCGCTCGTTTCGGGTGATGTGTCGTTCCGTTGTGAAACCTTGGGAAGTCCCCTAACGCGTTTAGGGGGTGTTTGGGATTGGGTAGGGTGTGGTCGTTCTGCTACGGCGGCGTGAAAAGCCAGGAAGTTTCGACGCTAATCTTCGACTCTTGATTAAGTTCACTGGGTTGCGTGCTCGTCAGGAAGATCCCGGTGCCTGGCTTTTCTTCTGGGTGGTTTCGTGTTGCTCGGCGGCTGTGTGATACGCGGCACTTTCAGAGTGAAAGGCAAAAAAACCTTTGTCGGCGGCAGACGTCCCCCGTAACAGCTCCAAGCCGACACACTTCATTGCGGGCACAACATGCAAGAAGGCCTGGAAGAAATCAGGACCCGAGAGCGCCACTCACAGCACCTTCAATCTGAGCCCAGACCTAAACCCGCACTGACAATCCCGCATGTGTCCTCAGAGCCCATCCTTTTACCGAAGTTACGGATCAGTTTGCCGACTTCCCTTATTCGGTACGTAGTAGTTGACGGCCTTTCGTCTTGGTATTGTATGACCGACACTGTTCAGGTGACCAGGGCTGCGGAGTTAAATACCGCTTGGAGCTAGTCATGAAAGAGGCCTTGTCGTGAGCACTGGGCTCATCAACCAACTGCGCGCACGCGTCGAGGCTTTTAGCCAAGAAGACCTCTTGTGGTTACCATGGACCGATGCAAGATAATGAGATCTCCCCTGTGGTTTTCGTGCATATCCACAAGACCCCCTACTGCACGAAGAAAGTGCAGCTTTCCAGGAATGTCAATCCGGAATCCAAGAGCTAGAGGCGCGGTAAGAGAATCGTGTGCGGAGAGTGGATGCTGCTTCTTTTTGCAAACACGGTGTAAGCTGGGGGTATAATAAAGGCGGGTGCACCCGCTTTTCGGGCACATGTACACATGTTTTGTTTTTGGGTGGGACACACCTCGCTTTCACTCCAACTTCCGAGGCTGGACTCCATCGTGTGTTTTTCAACCCCCCCGCCTTTCCTTCTTTTGTGTCACCAATGCAGTGTTAGCCGCAGAAATCTTGCAGGACCGCGTACGGAATGAAACGCATCGTCGTACGAGGCTCGTTTCAACAACGTAAATATAAAATTGCTCTTGGATCTTCGATGCAGAACGCCCGAAGGCTCACCAGGCACGCCTACTATAAGTCCTTGCATGCTGTCTGTAGCTGTCTGCCTTCGAGAGCGTGCAAAACTCGGTCTTCGCGTATTAAAGGAGGCCTTCCGGCATCTCCTGTGTGGAAGCTAAAACAGAGGTGGTGCGGTCTGAGTTGGGTCGAGGACCTGAACCCCTTTTGCAGAAGTCTCTCAGGGCGGCGTACGGGATGAAAGGGTGCCGCTCGTTTAGGTTCCGGAGCAGTCCGCACTCGACGGCGCGAGACGGCTGGGAAATGGATCTTGAGGGAAATAGTAGAAAGTGTCCCCTGTTGTTCCAATAGAAAACAGTAGACAGTGTCCCCTGTTGTTCCAGTAGATCCGAAACTCTGACAACTGTAGGAAAACGTCGAACCAAACTTTCGTCACACTACGCGGGCCCCGCTGCAGGGGCCTAGGCACACCTTCTACATGCCTTCGCCCCCCCTCTGACACCCGGGAGTGCCTCGTGTTGGTAACGAACTATAAGGGCAGCTTTAAGAACCCAACGCGGCCCGTCGTCGTTACTTCTCTTGCGACCACAGCCCATTCTCGCCCTCCTTGATTATACCACCATCATCCCGAGAGAGCTTTATCCAAAATCGGCCTGCTACGGGTACCTGCATGCGTTGTCTGTCGGTGTCTTCGGAGGATCCGCCTGTGCATTCTCCTATGGAAAATGGAACGGAGCGTATTCCTCGCCTCCTTTCGTATCGTCGACGACGTTGGCAGGTTCGCTGTCGTCGGATGCGGGGGACACGGGCGCCGCGTCGTCGTCGGCGGCTTCGTCGCACGGCGGCGGCCTGATGAACGGGATCGGCAGCTGCTGCGACACGGCGGTGTACTTGCTGTCGACCCAGTCGTCGAAGGGCTGGTCTTCGGTGCTGTTCGCCATCTTGCGGACGTACTCGGCGTCTTCGCAGGGGGCGGCCGCGAGGATGAGCGGGAAGTCCGGGTTGTCCCAGTCGACGCCTTCGAACAGAGGGTGCCGCTTCAGGTCCGAAAGGTACTCCGCGCTCGACGGCGGAAACGCCGTGCCCAGCCTCTGGGTCGGATCGACTACCAGCACCCGCTGGCAGAAGTCCTTCAGGGCAGCGTACGGGATGTAGGCTTCGTCGTACGAAGCTTTCACGACCCGTTTGAACACGTCGAACTGCGACTTCGCCCAGAAGGCGGGCCTGCCGGTGCCCATCTGGTACGCCACGCAGCCGACGGCCCACAAGTCGCTCGCGTAGCTCCACGTGCAGCTGTCGAGCATCTCCGGAGAGATGAACTGCGACGTCCCGACGAACTGCTGCGTCTTCCTGCGGATGCGCTGCACCTCGGACACGGTGTACCGCCGGTTTCTATCCTCGGGGCTGAGCTCTTTGATGGACTGGGTTCCCTTGTGGCTGACGGGTGGATCTGAGCACTCGATGGCAGTGTCGAAGTCGATGAGGCCAACGCTGCCGTCTTCCCGGAAGCAGATGTTCTCCGGTTTGACGTCGCGGTGGACCCATCCTTTCTGGTGCACGGCCTGCACCCCCTTCACCACCTCCGCCAGAATGTGCGGCAGAATCGACTTCGCCACCGGGCCCTTCAGGCAGAGCATTTCGAGGTTTCCCCGGGGGAAGAATTCGAGGACAAAAAACAGGTCCTCGTCCGTTTGGAAGGTGCCGAAGAGCTTCCCGACGGTCGGCGTCGTGCACAGGAGCTGCAGGGCCGTCTTCTCCCGCATCGCGGCCTCCGCCTTGCTGCCGTGGATCAGCGCCGACTTGCTGGCGACCTTCACCGCGTACGTGTTGCCGTCCTTGTACTGCACCACGTACACCTTGGCCATCGCGCCGAGACCGACGCACCTTGCATTATCCCAGTCAAAGTCCTCGTGCCGTATGGTCTCCCCGGCCCAAGCCATGGTGAGCCCACCCGCTGAACCCCTGTGCTTTGACACCTAGCGACCGTTTTGGGTTCGTTTTTTTTGTGTTTCCGACGATCCCGTGGGACGTACAGATTGGTGTCTTTCGACTTTTTGTTTGGTTTGTGAGGTTCAGCTACATGTGGTCGGTAGGCGAGGACCGGGGCTGGGCTAGGATAGGGAGCTTTACTGTATCGGGCTAGACTTTAACTCATGCTTGACCCAGGATGTCCACTCTTTTTTTTCCTGTTGACAACTTGTGTCAGACTAGCCCACCTTCAGGCAGGGTCTCCCCCGTCCAGAGATTGCTTGGGTCCAAGATGATGGGCGCCCTTCGGCTATTTATTTTCTCTTTCTGGTGTGATCCACCCTGGAGTTCTTCCGGGTTTGTGCCGGGTTTGTGCCGGGTTTGTACCGGGGGGGGGGGTCCGGGTTTTTTATTTTTGTCTCCCCAGCACCCGCTAGCACCCTTGTTCGTGGAGATTTCAGGCTTCGCGGTGAATTTTGCCACGTTTCATGATCGTCTGGTGCTCGTGGGCTGTACCCATCGGGAAAATGGATGCACGCGGAAGAAGCTTACACGTTGGAGGAAACGTGATGGCGGCATTCCCTGCAGTGAAGTAGCGACTCACTGGATTGAAATCTACCAGACGCTTCTTCCGAATCAACACGCACGCACCCCTTGGAACGGCCTTCTTGTGGTTGTCGCCCATTTCGGGTGATACGCATATTAGTGTTCACCTTTTCAATCTGTCCGCCAGGTCAGTGCGTTGTTAAAACACAAGAAACGAAGGTTCGCTTCGGAAGGAGCAGCACTCAGCGGAGGTTCATTTCAGTCAGAGACGGCAACGACGCACGCTTTCTCCGTCTGTGGGTGTCGTGGCTGTCTCCTTCCTCATGTTCAACGCGCAGCAGAATATGATACCCCACGCGGCGGAACAGATGGTCGTCATGAGAATCGTCCCGATGATAACGCACCCGAGGGGTCACTTGTCTTGGTCGGATGGATTCTTTGCACGGTAGACCAGCGTTCCGTGTCGAAACAGGAAACACAACGCAACAGTGCAGGAGAGGGAGACGAACCTAGCAACCCAAGTCAGGATCCAGATCCAGGGGGTATTTGGGGTATCGTTGTCTTTATCATCGTCAGGATCTCCAGACATCGTCATGAACGTGACCCAGGTGGTCAGGATCGCCAAGACCGCCATGAGAGCCGTGAACAAGATGCATGGGAACACAACCACCTGCGCCGGCTGACTCCCCATTGCATATTGCCCTGGTGCGCACTGAGCTTGCTGTACCGGTGGGTACCGGTGAGTTTCTGTCTCCTTTTCATCCGGCTCTGCATCAGGCTGCCAATCCGACAATGTGACCACGCGGGGTTGCAGGTCGTTCTGCTCTTCCGCACCCATGCCTGGTTATATCTTCCTTCGTTTCCCCTTTTCTTCTCTCCGCACCCATGCCTGGTTATCTCTTCCTTCTTTTCCCCTTTTCTTCTCTTTTTCCGATTTGCTCCGATTTGTATAGGGGGGTGGAGGTCGAATAATAACAGAAATTTGACACGCGTCTGGTTGCGAAACCCCAACCTTTCGTTTGTCACGCAGCGAAAAAGTCGCGAAGGCTGTTGCTTTGCGCGCGTCGATATCTCTTTACTAGCGTTATTTGTGGATTAGAAGGTCGGTATTTTAAAGTCTCCGGTTGACCGTAGAGGCTTGAGTATGGCGGGGGGTTGAGAAAAGTGAGAGGGTGCAGCTCGTTTCGGGTGTTGTGTCACTCCGTTGTGAAACCTTGTGAAGTCCCCTAACGCGTTTAGGGGGTGCTTGGGATTGGGTAGGGTGTGGTCGTTCTGCTACGGCGTGAAAAGCCAGGAAGTTTCGACGTTTACTAGTTCATCGGGACAACATGACCCTATATCCAAACGAGAGGTCTTTCGGGGTCAGCTTCGCCCGCGAGTCGACGGATATCGTGAAGGAGAACCCGACGGGCGAAGGGTAGTACAGGTTGCATCCGCGCATCGACAGCTTGCACGGCGGCGCAAGCTCAGGTGGTCAGGTTACTTTAGGACACCGTCGCATGACATTGCGTCGTCAAAAGTACTATGTTCAGGGCACGTTTGTTCACGTCCTCCCTACGACGCAAGCGTTTCACGAGACTGTTGACAACTATAAGAAGATCAAAAAAAGGACAAGAAAGGGGACGTGTTGGCAACTATAAGAAGCAGGGGATTAGTTTCCGTTGCAGATTTAGACCGTCGGTCTAAATCTGCAAACCGGGGGAGAAAAGTAAAAATGTTCAAAAAACGGTGTTCGAAGTAAATATAGGCGGGGGGTGTGGTGTTTGCAGCAGTGCTGCAGGTGCTGGAAGGCTGCTGAGCCTCCGCTGCTGAGACCCAGCCGCTGCCGTTCAATTGTATTCAGCTTCGGGTCGGCAGGTTGCAGCTACCACTGTGCTTCATTACCGGGCCAATGTCCTGTTTGACAGTTGAGTAACCCACACGAGCTAAGAGTGGCCCACACATGATAAATGGGGGGCGGAATTATTTTTGCCCAAATTTTCTCGCGAAAGTAAATTTATTGGAAATAAAACGTTCCTATTCTTAGGCTTTTTCCAATGACTATCAAGGGTGAGTGGCAATTTTTTTCCGTCGCGCCTTCGGCGCGATGTTGCTAATAATAACGCTAAAAAGGTTGTTGTATGCACGGCGGTGCAGATACATCAAAACCGTGGACCTATCTATTTAGGAATCATAGGAAAATAGGCCCCCAGGTCCACCCCTTTAGCTGCCTGACGAGACTGTCTGTTGACGATTTTGACTGTTTTTGGAGCATGTCTCCATATGGCATCCAACCCCACAGGCCAGAAGCATTCGGAAACCCCCGAAAAGCTTGATCCAGACTGGTGTAGGTTGAAAAAACGCCCGCAAAATGTGTCGCCAAACTGACGGGGTGACCATAATTGACTCAAAAAGGCCCCATAAAGGCCCCATAAAGACCCCCTGTATTATCCTATGACACTGTGGAGGTTTAATGTCAGCTAATTTCGTGCAAGCGTCGGCAGTAGCGAAACTTACCTTACATTATCCTTCGATTTTGTTTTGGAGCCTCGCGACTGTCGCTTCCCGGAACTGACTTAGACAAGGAGCAGGATGCCAGGTACAAAGGGTGCTCTTGGCTACACCGTCACGTTCTTCTTCTTTCTTCGGCCGGCTGCTCTAGGATGCGCTGTGCTTCGTGCTGACCGCCTTACAAGAGACGTGCGCGACACCCTCTAGCTACCCATTGACTGTGAACTGCTGTGCTCAGCTTCGTGCTAACTGCCTTCAAGAGACATGCTTTGCACTCTCTGAATATGTGAACCGCTTCGGCGCTGACTGCTTTGGAAGAGGGACTGTGCTCAGCTTCGTGCTAACTGCCCTGCTAGAGACGTGCTTGGCACTCTCTAGCGAACCGCCGACAGAGGTCCGCCGCAGTACTATTTGCTTTTTTTTTTTTTTCTTTTGCGTCCCCCTGGCCCCTGACTCCCCCATCTCGCGCGGATGAGCCACGAGCTCCGAGATGCGACGATTGCCAGCCCGGTGGCTCAGAGCAGTAGACGCCCCCTGCGCCGGCGCGCGGCCTGGTATGTATCCGCATGTGCAATATACAAAATGCCGCTGTCGTTCAGCCCAGAGAGAGGTTGCGGTCCTAGTCTTGGAAGGCGATCGCCCTCTGTCGTGGAGTACTTCTCCCACAGCCTTCGTCTCTGCTGGCAAAGGACCATTGGGATAGGAGCCATTGGGACAATCCCATGGTACCACGTGAATGGCGCGATCGGGCCCACGGCAGCGCAAGCCAGCTAACGGTGGTCGCGCACGCAGCCTGTCTGCTCGCGGTCGCGCCGGCCGGCCCGCAACCGCCCTATGGCGGCCACATTCACCCGTGCCACACGCCGGCCAGCTCATCCCATCGAGCTAGCAATCCAGCTAAGGACCACAACCGAGGATTCCGTAGCGTCAGCGGTCCGGCCAAGGAACGTAGCCGAGGTCCGTTTGGTAGAACAGCGCATTAAACATGAGTTTAATTCGCACACCGGAGCGGCGCCTACGGCTCCGAAGGCAACCGCACCGAAGGAGAATTAAACTCCTGATTGGTTTGTTGCACTCGACGATGCTAAAACCCCCGAGTTCCAAGTAAGCTTCAACTCCAAAACCCTTCCGCTCGGTACGGGCACTTTTCGTCATCAGAACCTCCGCCCAGTCAGCGGATTCTGTTCTGAAGCGTTCTGCAACAGGTTCGGCTGTCTGGTCGTGGTATCTACGATCTTTGGGCAACAATTGCTATCATTCAGCCAGTGAAACGTGAAAACGAAGTTTGCCGCACGAGGAAGAGGAAAAACGTTTCGATGCACTCGTAGCTCGTCAAGCAATCCAGGAAAACTGCTCAATGTTCGGAACTTTGCGGCGGGGTCGCAGAAGCGGAGGGCGAGGATGTTGTCTGTGGAATCTGCGGCGAGCCACCCAGGAAACGCCTCATCAGGCCAGGTCCCCTCACCCTTCCAGGCAAATTTCGGTGACCGCCCTGCCTTGCTTCTTTGGGGCGACCTTCTTGGCCACGGGGGAAAGGTTGCGTGTGCGCGTCGCCGACCCCCAGTTCGGGAAAAGGCAATATAGGAAAGGGGGTCCGGGCCCGTCCGAACCATTGTCCCCGGCGCCGCGCTTGGTCTGTGCAGGCATCTCTTTTTTTCGGAAGCATGCCTGATCTACGACTCGAGGACCTCCGAGCCTCGTCGACGCATGCCCCTACAGGTGTGGATGACCTGTTCGCCCATATTCGTCCAGAATTGTGTTGTCTGAATCGCAGCAATGGCAAAGCATTCCGGGTACCTTCTGCCGTGGACCTACATACTAATTGGTGTTGGTTTTTACTCGACAGGACCCTGGTGCCGTCGGTTTAGCTTGATTGCAGCGATCACCTGCCATAACCTGAAGGGGTAGTGCAAAATAAAAAATCGGACCCCCCTTGAGTTTTTCCGGGTTTGTGCCGGGTTTGCGCCGGGTCTGCACCGGGCATATGGATCACACCACTTTCGCTCTCTTTTTTTTTTTTTTTTGGAGCGCGGGACACCGTACAAGCCTTTTTTTGTTTTTAACTTTCATTTATTGAAATGCATCCTACCTCACTCTTAGCGTCCTAACCGGTCCTTTTGATGCCGAGACCACATGGAAATAAAAGGAAAACAACTCCCTCCCTCTCAACGCAGGTAATTCAAGATGGATGCAGTCCAGCGGTTGGTCAGCGGATCGTCGTACGTCTATTTCACACGCTCAGCAACGAACTTCAACGCCGGCGGCCTTCGTAGAGCGAAATCCTCCAACACGCCTCTCAAGCTGGGCAACCCTTGCGGGTAGGCCTCCGGAGCGCTCGAGGCTGAGGGGGTAATCTCAGGGTGGCTTCGGTGATTTGGCTTGAAAAGTCGGTGGCCGCTTGACCGGATGGTCGACGATGCCCCGTCGCCCCACGGCAGCTTCCCGGTGAACAGCGTCGCGGTGTGTCCGTGCCGGCCGAAGGCCGGCTTCGAGCCGAAGGTCGCGAGCTTTTTCCAGGCAGCCGTGCCCGGGTTGAACGCGTGGACCCCGGCGTCGAGGTCCGCCGCCTTCGCCGTCGCGTGCCCCCGGCCTGTGCCTCTACAGTACCGCCGAACACGTGAAGTTTGATCTCGCTAACATCCTCTCGCACTTACCGGGTGTACAAGGTGTAACTGCCCACCTGCCAGATCCGTTCAGGCTACCTGCACTGAGTGACATGCTCTCTCCTCAAGAAGGGAACGGAAAAAAACGTTCCGAAAGCAAGGACAGACGAGGGAACCACGCGTGTGCATTTCGTGGTTGCCGCCACGGATTGAGCTGCTGCTGTTCCCTTTGATGAGCCAGACAAAAAACCAAAAGAAACCGGTTCTAGGTCTCGGCAACAAGGCTAGTAAGTCGAACCAGATACGACAAGAGACCCGCGCATAGTCGCAGCGCGCTCGGCAGCACGCTGAGCGGAAAGAGTCGGCATAGAATGCGGGTTGTTTGCACCCGTGGGGGGGTGGTTGCAAGAACGTGCTTGGAATGGGTATGTGCTCAACACCGCACTGGTCCCGTCTGCGCCGTGTTTCGGTCCTGTAAGCCACGACACATGAGGCGGACCATCATCAGCGCGGAACCTGAGTGTCTGCAGACAGGACAGCGGTGTGAGTCTGGTTTGTCAGGCGGCTGTTCGTAGCTCGTCACAGCCAGGGCGACCCGTGCAACGAGAGCACAGGCGAATCCGTTACGGGGAGAAGGCCCCTACACCCGTAGGGGGGGTGGAGGGCCGCTGGCAATTGAGTGCCCGCACAATAGGTTCTTGTGGGCCTTGGGAATATGTTGACACTGTTTCTAGCGCGCTTCCGACGGGAGGGGTGGTTTACCGGACAACAACCAAGGGAGAAGGTTGGTTTCGTGGATTTTCGTACGAAAAGGGTCGTTACGGGAGGGAGATGCGGAGAAATTGGCTTGGCGCTACTCGTCCAGCAGCCTCTGCGAGACCCTATATATAGCAAGTCGCTGCCTGGCTGTGAGTGCGCATCTCTCCGTACTCGGACGACAAGATCAAAGCTTTCATATGTGCGAGTCTTTTTATTACCTGATACTTTAGGCTTTTTTGTGTTTCCGACGATCCTCTTTTTTTTTTTTTTTTTTTTTGAAATTATCACGTCGGCCCCGTCGTGACCCCTCAGTGGCAAGGACCCTCAAAATGTCAGAAATGGGCTGCCGGGGTACGAACCCACAAAACAGTTTCTGGGGTGCCTTGGCCCCGGTCTGCCCCCAGTCTGGACCAGCTGGTCATATTCTGAAAAAAGCCGAAATTATCACTACACACAATAATTTATCAAGTAATGAAAAAGACGCTCACATATGTCGTAACCATGGTTAAGTGCGCACTTGGTGTCGGTCGAAGCTGGCGTCCACATCATGCTCCGCGGAATGGAACCAGGGAAATGATCATCATCAAGCTCTTTCCGGTATCGCGTCGGAGGCGTTTGCTTGGCCGATCGGGTAGTGGGTTGGTGGGCCACGCCGAACACCGTCCCAACGCGTCCGAGGGAGCGCGCTACGCAGCTTTTGAGATGAGCAATTTTCCTGGCCTGGACAAACAGAATGGTCGAAGGGCCGAATTGCTCACCGACTGACACACAACACACCCGTTAACAGGGACCGCGGGCTTAGTGCATGCAGAGGGAGACTGGGCTTGCGCATTCCGACAACAATACGGGATAGTACGAGAGGAACTCCCGTTTCTAGTCCCTGGTATCTACGGTTGTTCGATTGGCACTGAGTTGAGGCTGAACGCCGACAGTACAACGACACGACGGCGAACAACACACGTATTGCTCATCGGCAATCCTGCACATCCGAGCTGGCTCGTCCGTGGCAGCTTTGAAGCGAGAAATTGCCTCGGGGCTCAATGGCAGCTTGACCCGGAAAAGAAGCTTCTCCATTTACATGGACCTTCGGTGTTTTCTCCATGGGTGATTCGCTACTGCGACCTGCGCCCATCCACGCTGCGCCCGTCCCGGGAGATGCATCGCCGACTTCAAGCAGCGGTGGCTTGAGCAGGGGTCGCAGCTTCGACTTCGCTCTCGTCGTCTTCTGAGATGGCGGATTCGAACGCTTCTTGGAACTCTTTCAGGGTCACCGAAGCATCCTCGTCACGGGAAGAGAGACGCTTTCGCTCTGCAACCTGCACAGTTGGGTGGTCCACTTACAGAGAGCGTGTCAATGCTAGTCGACGTGGTGCATGCCATCCCCAAATTGCATATCCCAAACGACACCAAGTGTCAATCGACCCCACCCTGAGGTGGTTGAACCCCTAGGGTAGTCTTTGCCTACGTTGTATCATCTTCGATCTTCCCCCCCCTTCCCGGTATGACAGCTTGTGTCAGGCTAGCCCACTCGGGAGTGGTGGTCTATTTCTCGGCATCTTTCGTGTAGTTCTCGGCATCTTTCGTGTAGTTCTCGGCATCTTTCGTGTAGTTGTCGGCATCTTTCGTGTAGTTGTCGGCATATTTCGTGTAGTTCTCGGCATCTTTCGTGTAGTTCTCGGCATCTTTCGTGTAGTTCTCGGCATCTTTCGTGTAGTTCTCGGCATCTTTCGTGTAGTTCTCGGCATCTTTCGTGTAGTTCTCGGCATCTTTCGTGTAGTTCTCGGCATCTTTCGTGTAGTTCTCGGCATCGTTCGTGAAGAGCATAAAACAGTATTTTGAAGAGGCGGGCACACCTCAGCGCGTTTCCGTCGATACACATATATGACGACTGACATTCCAAAGCCGATGATGGCGAAGGCACGCAGGCCGCGGACCAGCATTCTGAATTGTGTAATTGGAGTGAAGTCGCAGAAGAAGGTAGATCTGAATTGTGGAATTGGAGTGAAGTCGCAGAAGAAGGTGGATCTGAATTGTGGAATTGGAGTGAAGTCGCAGAAGAAGGTGGAACCGCAAGCTAAAATGTGGGAGCAGCAATCTGGTGCCCAAAAGGGGGAACGTGCTTGGAATGGATATGTGCACAACAACTGCACTGGTCCTGGCATCTATAAGCCGGACGTCTAGTTTGTGGGCGGCTGTTCGTAGCTTGCCACTGCCAGGACCACCCGTGCTACTAGAGCACAGGCTATCCCGTCACGGGGAGAAGGCCCCTACAACCGTGTCTGAGCAATCAGCTAAAAAACTCAGCGTCCCCGCTCTGATTGTGGCTCGCTAGGCCGCACTGACCTGTCTTCTTACGGTGGCAATCTGCGAAGTAAACTCCGCAGAGCGGTAGACATGAGGTTGCAAGGATTGAAACCAAGGGTTGAAGTACCAAAAAAGATGTCAAAAGGGGAGAAAGACTCTGGTGAAGTACGCTGCTATGCATGTGAAGCATGCGACATGTACCTTCCAGAAACCCTTTTCTGAGGCCGAATGGGAAGCCCATGGGAAGCCTTCTTCTGAGCATTGAACCGCGTTTCTCCGGGTTTGAACTCTAGGTCTCTAGTCTGTTTCTTACGGTTTAAAGATGCAAGGAAAAAGAAAAGGGGTCCTAAACCTTTTGATGATCTCTTGATTCTCGCGGATCTCTTCTTCCGTCATCGCCTGCACGATTTCCTCGACTCTGTTGGCGGAATCGTCGACATCTGCGTACCCAGTGTTGTGCTGCCGGTCCAGCTTCATTTCACGCTGGAGCGACTCCAGGCGCCTTTGCAGCTCTTCGCCTGTCATTGAGGCCGGGTCCACCTGCTCCGGCAACCCGTTGGTCGAGCGATTTCGGTTCGCTTCTGCCTCCTCCGCAAGCTTCAGCGAGTTGACGCGGTCTCGCATGGTCGCCCATCGCTGCTGCCGAAGGCGCTGTGTGCAACGCACGCGGACTGATGACATGATGGCGTTCTTTTCTTTTTTAAACTTCTTCTTTTTTGACGTTCGGCGAGTGTCCCCCACGGGGGGTGATGATTTATCTTTGTCTTTACCTGAAAGAGTTTGGCGATACGGCAGGGGGGTGGCAGGGGAAAAGAAGAGATGTGGTGAAGTGCAAGGACCACCCAACTCTCTCCGGGGAGTTTTCGGTCTCGTCAATTCTCACCCAACTGCTACACAGCGGCAGTGACTCTTCGGCGCGCACCCAGTGCTGGTGGTCCAGCTGGTCCAGCTTCAGTTCACGCCTGTATAGCATCTGCAGAGGTCTCTGCAGGTTGTAACACGTATAATACACTATGTATATGGTACGGAATGCTAGTATGCTGTGTTGCAGGTACCTGCTACATGTAGCCACCTCGTCGGGTAGATGCATAAGGATGCACGTAGCATCCATCTAGCATGTCATGGGTGGATGTACCCAACGCTCTGACACGCACGCCTAATGTCGGATGCTAGCGTCTCAAGATCGTCAGCATTCCCTGGGCGAGCATGTGTACGTTAGTAGCAAACAGGCATGGATGAGAGTGCAAACTGCAGCATGACCGTCATCAACAGCTTCTATGCGAGCATGTGTACGATAGTACTGCAGCCAGTGCTATCGACAGCGCGACCTGGCTGCGCCCGCAGCTACCCTTTGTTGTCGAACGCTTGCCCGCGGCACCAAACCAGGTTTGCCTGTGGTTGGTGTGGGCTTGCAGCACATCGTCCCCTTAGAGAAACTACAACTGGCGGCCTCCTCGAGTATTTCCTCCTCAATAAAGCAGGCGCTTAGGTTTCAGGGGAAAAAAACGAAAAAGCTGACGCCTGGGGAAAGTGCCAAGAAACGAACATGGTCCTCCAGAGTGGTACAGTGGTTGATGACGAAGCAGGGGAAACGGCTAGTGGACGGACGATCGGTTGTAGGAATGAGGTGCTGGCTTCCTCCTCAAAATACTAGTGCGGATGAGTGTGGATCTTTTTACAGTGGCAAACATTCACTGCAATAAAGGGGGAAAGGGTTTCCGATGCAACAGCTGGTCGATCGCCAGGCAAGGGTGTAAATACAAAACGCTGCGATCGCGCCCGTCATTGTTTTGCCGGGGGCCAAGAAAACTCTTCGGGTATCTTTTTCTAGCCAAACACGCTAGGAGGTTGAACTGCCCTGTAGTAACGACCCTCTCAACACAATCGATCGCCACCTGAAACCACGTCTAGATATTCGGGTCCTGCTGGTGGCGCGACACCTGCGAAAGACTCGCAGCTCTGTTTCCGGTCTTCTTCCTTCTCCAGCTTCCAGGAGGGGAGGACCCCCTTTCTTATATTGGGCATGAAGCGTGGTACCGCCGCTTACGTACTTGAGTCGTCTGCAGGTCCTGCGTGGACTGCTCCAGCAGCTGCTTCAGGGCGACCGTCTCGCAGTCAACGACCGAGCGGTTGTTTTCGACCAAGTTCCGGATCTCGGCGTTCTTCTTCTCCAAAGCGAGCTGCAGGTCTCGGACGGTGCCCGCCGGCTTCGGTTGCTTGTTGCCATCTCCAGTATGTGGATCTCCAGTGTCGCCACCCTCCGCTGCGAGCTCTCGATCTCCTGCGACAGCCTTTGGACACCCTCTTCCAGCTCCCGCTATCTCGCCCTGGTCCTTTACGGTGGCAATGAGCAAACACCAATAAACCCACGGAGTCGAGGTGGATACAATTGACCGAGATAAGGACCAACGCTAGCTTAGCAACAGCAGGGGTGCATGAATGAAACAGGTCAATCGAGTGATAGCACAATCAAGCTTCAATTCAAGTCGATAGCGGACTACCGTGCAATGCTGCCAGAGTACGGGGGCTGGTCACGCGTCTCCACTTTGACTGCGGATGCGTTGTTCGAGGAGGGTGATTTTCTTCTCGGAAGCGTGGTACAGCCGGTTGTACTTGAGGAGGTGCAGGCGCGTCGTCTGCAGGTCCTGCGTGGACTGTTCTAGCAGCTGCTTCAGGGCGACCGTCTCGCCGCAGTCAACGACCGAGCGGTTGTTTTCGACCAAGTTCCGGATCTCGGCGTTCTTCTTCTCCAAAGCGAGCTGCAGGTCTCGGACGGTGCCCGCCAGCTTCGGTTGCTTGTTCATCTCCTGTATGCGATTCTCGAGCTTCGCCACCCTCCGCTGCGAGCTCTCGATCTCCTGCGACAGCCGTTCGTGGGCCTCTTCCAATCCGACTTTCAGCCCTGCTATTTCGCCCTGCGAGCGCATGTCCTTCTGCTTCCCCCGTTCCAGTTCCGTCAGCAACTCACGGATCCGGTCGTCCTTCCTCTTCATGCGCTCCGTCAGGTCTGCGAACCTGCCGACCACTTCCTCAGAGCATCCTTGCAGCAGCTCGTCTTCACCTTCAAGCGCACGTGTCATCGGCACATGGCACGGGGGACGGTGCGGTATTGTAGATGGAGAGGGACTGTTCCTAAGTTGAAATTGCGTGTCAGAGTACCCATTCTGGGAAAACTGTTCCTTCTTTTTTGCAGCAACGAGAAGCCGCAAACTTGAATGAGAATGTTTGGGAGGGAGATTAGCGAAAGGGTTTCCTAGGTTTGTATCGTTCGGTTCACAGGTGGTGCGGTCTGGTGGACTTCTGGTAGGAGGTCCAGGGGCAGTAACTCACGGATCCTTCCTGTTCATGCGCTCCGTCAGGTCTGCGAACCTGCCGACCACTGCTTCAGAGCATCTTTGCAGCAGCTCGTCTTCACCTTCAAGCGCACGTGTCATCGGCACATGGCACGGGGGACGGTGCGGTATTGTAGATGGAGAGGGCCTAAGTTGAAATTGCGTGTCAGAGTACCCATTCTGGGAAAACGGTTCCTTCTTTTTTTTGCAGCAACGAGAAGCCGCAAACTTGAATGAGAATGTTTGGGAGGGAGATTCGCAAAAGGGTTTCCTAGGTTAGTATCGTTCGGTGCACAGGTGGTGCGGTCTGGTGGACTTCTGGTAGGAGGTCCAGGGGCAGCAATTCACGGATCCTTCCTGTTCATGCGCTCCGTCAGGTCTGCGAACCTGCCGACCACTGCTTCAGAGCATCCTTGCAGCAGCTCGTCTTCACCTTCAAGCGCACGTGTCGTCGGCACATGGCACGGGGGACGGTGCGGTATCGTAGATGGAGAGGGCCTAAGTTGTAATTGCGTGTCAGAGTACCCATTCTGGGAAAACTGTTCCTTCTTTTTTTTGCAGCAGCGAGAAACTGTAAACCTGAATGATAATGTTTGGGAGGGAGATTGGCCTAGCAATCGTGTTCGCTCACAGAGGCTGGTCCTACTAGCAAGCATAGCGCCTGTTCTTTTTGCGTGCTTGAAAAGGGTTTCCTACGTTAGTATCGTTCGGTGCACAGGTGGTGCGGTCTGGTGGACTTCTGGCAGGAGGTCCAGCATCCGTCCGTAAGGGGTTGTGTAAATTTGTTGCACTCGTGTGATTGTCACCCTGAGCAACGCAGTACGCACACTCCGTGTAGCAGATGGAGCGCGTTTGTTGCGTTAAGGGGTTCAAGATGCGCAGCGGCTGTATCGAAAAGGCTGTGCGGAAGCACGCAGAGGCGGGAAAACATGGCGACGTCGTGCTACCGAATAGGAGGCAAGAGAAAGAAACGAGCCCCGGCCAGACGCAAAAGAGCCAGCTGAGCAGCCCCCCCCCCGTACTGGTGGCTTGCGACGAATTTCGCAGACGTGGTAGGCTTCACGATCGAAGGGCCTCCGCACACTTCTGTTTCGTATAGTCTTGTGTACCCTTCTGTCCGTAAAGGTACAGAGGGGGGTAGCCTGGTTTTAGGACAATCTGAGTGCGTATAAATACAGAGAAGGTAGACTGGCTTTAGGAAAACTGGTATACCTTCCTGTCTGGATGGATACACGGATACACAAGTGGACTGGCTTGGCACAAAAGTGCTCAGAGCATAGAGTGTAAGTTCGCGGGGTTTCAAAGTCTCCGGGTGACTGTTGTCGAAAAGCTTCCTTTACCTGCCGCTTCCTACAGTTTTAGGCAGAGGGAGCTGGCTCACAGCCGCAGTTTCTTAGAAGGAGTAGTGCGCGTCTCGGGTAAGCAAACCGTCACTTAGAAACTGGTTCAGAGATATAGGGGGAACTGGCTCAGGGCTTCTCGTGGGCTGCGGTGAAAATAATGTGAAACGACGGAACAGATAGAAAGACAGAGAAGAAGACGGAAAAAGAGAGTCAGAAAAAAGAATACACGAAACGCATGCGAGAAAAAGAAAAAAAAAGAAAGAGCCGCCCGTCTCCTCCCCGACTGGGAGGGGGGGTGGTTACGCATTCCGTCCGGTATTAGCGTGGTTGTCAAAGATGCTCCTGGCTGCGTGTTTTACATCCATGTACACGACACCGTTGTTATGAGGTTATATCATGTGGTCACATGACAAAACAGTGCGAAAGAGAGAGAGAACCCTATCGGGGAGCATCTGGTCGCCTCACTATCACCCCGTACTACTACGGCTTACATATTTATAAAACATGCGACCACATGGTTCGCATGGCTTCAAATGCTGTCGACATAACATTTGCCTGATGATGGTTCAACATTCATTCCATTCAAAGAACACCAACCCCATTTTAACACATTGGTTTTCTGCTTGTTGTTTTCGTCCTCATCGGCGCGGGCCACGAGCCGAAGAAAGCATGCGCGCGCCATCGGGCTGGGCGCTTTTGCACGGAACACAAGCCCGTTGTGACGGTCAGCCCCACAGGGCACAGCGGGATGGGGGATGTGGCGTTGTTCTAACGGACTCGACCTTTCGCGTGTTGCGTGGTTTTGCCCCTTCTTCTCTTCTTCGGCTCACCCATCGACGGGCGGTTGTGTATCCGAGCAAACCCGTCATCCATGCTGCTAGCGCCAAGGCACGTCAATGGCACATTGGCCGTCCTTGTAGCTAGCGGCATAGAGGCGGCACAGCGTTCACCATCCAGCCACTATGGCAAAGCATCCACTATCAGGTCCTGCTGAATAGCGGCATAATAGAGGAACGGCGTTCACTATCCAGTCCTTGGCTGTGGCACAGCATCCACTATCAGGTGCTGCTGGATAGCGGCATAATAGAGGAACGGCGTTCACTATCCAGTCCTTGGCTGTGGCACAGCATCCACTATCAGGTGCTGCTGGATAGCGGCATAATAAAGGCACGGCGTTCACTATCCAGTCCTTGGCTGTGGCACAGCATCCACTATCAGGTCCTGCTGGACAGCGGCATAATAAAGGCACGGCGTTCACTATCCAGTCCTTGGCTGTGGCACAGCATCCACTATCAGGTCCTGCTGGATAGCGGCATAATAGAGGAACGGCGTTCACTATCCAGTCCTTGGCTGTGGCACAGCATCCACTATCAGGTGCTGCTGGATAGCGGCATAATAAAGGCACGGCGTTCACTATCCAGTCCTTGGCTGTGGCACAGCATCCACTATCAGGTCCTGCTGGACAGCGGCATAATAAAGGCACGGCGTTCACTATCCAGTCCTTGGCTGTGGCACAGCATCCACTATCAGGTCCTGCTGGATAGCGGCATAATAGAGGAACGGCGTTCACTATCCAGTCCTTGGCTGTGGCACAGCATCCACTATCAGGTGCTGCTGGATAGCGGCATAATAAAGGCACGGCGTTCACTATCCAGTCCTTGGCTGTGGCACAGCATCCACTATCAGGTCCTGCTGGACAGCGGCATAATAAAGGCACGGCGTTCACTATCCAGTCCTTGGCTGTGGCACAGCATCCACTATCAGGTCCTGCTGGACAGCGGCATAATAAAGGCACGGCGTTCATTATCCAGTCCCTGGACTGTGGCACAGCATCCACCACCGGTCCTGTTGGGTAGCGGCGCAGCGTTCATTGACCAGCCGCCTTACGCCGAGGAGGCCTCGATTGCCTCAGTCTTGCCTTCCTTCTTCTTCGCCATGAACTCTCGGTACTCTTTCAGATAGTTGCGCGGGGGTTCCTTCGGGTTGAAGCACTGCTTAATGACCTTCCACGTCGGCGCTGCCTTCCCGTCCATCAGCACTGCGAAATGAGTGTTCGACCCAAACTGGCTGGTAGTGTACTCTTGCCCCTTCCGCTGTCGGGTTTGTTTTCGGAGAGTAGGTTTAGCTTTAGGTTTCAGAAATAATGTGTTTAGCAACATGCAATGTGTGGGGAAACTGAACCGCCCAAGTAGGACCTTCTGACCATGATCATTTGCCAATTTGCCACCTGAAACCACGTCCAGGATTGGCGTTCCGGGTAGTGCGGTCAACTTTAGAACCAGGGTATTAGCTACACATTTTTGGACGCAGCCCAGATTCGGGCCGACCCAGGCGGTATGTTATCGAAAGAGGCTTTCGTTCCTGTTTCGCCACTTGCTTTTACCCTGTCTCATTTTCAGGCTAGAAATCCTGATCAACCGCCAAGACACGCTGCCTACGTCTTTTCGGCCTGCACAACACATTGCAAGGGCAACCTGCAAGATTGTCAGTTTTTGAAAATAGGAAACCTGCTCTTGCGTGCCGCTTCGAGAGTAACTTGCACAAGACGCAAGACGCCACAAGACTGGGGTGGGAGGACAAAAGGTGAGAGAGAGAGAGACCAGTTTGAGTGCAAGGACCATCTCTCCGAGGAGTTTCCGGTCGCCTCACAACCACCTCGTAGTTCTAAGGCGGGCGCAGGTCGCTCCGTCGGAGGCGCGGTGCGGGCCGCGGCCCGTTACCGAGGGTGACGGCGTCGACGACACAGCCGGGGGGCCGTTCTGGCTGGCGGGCGAGCCCGTCTCGCGCGGGGAAGCACCATCTTGACACGTCGAGGGCTCTTTTCTTCTGAAGTGTGCAGTAAGATAATCGCTCAGTCAGTAACCTGTGACGTCGACGTTGACGCAGCCGGGGGGCCGTTCTGGCTGGCGGGCGAGCCCGTCTCGCGGGGGAAGCACCATCTTGACACGTCGAGGGCTCTTTTCTTCTGAAGTGTGCAGTAAGATAATCGCTCAGTCAGTAACCTGTGACGCCGACGTTGACGCAGCCGGGGGGCCGTTCTGGCTGGCGGGCGAGCCCGTCTCGAAGCACCATCTTGACACGTCGAGGGCTCTTTTCTTCTGAAGTGTGCAGTAAGATAATCGCTCAGTCAGTAACCTGTGACGTCGACGTTGACGCAGCCGGGGGGCCGTTCTGGCTGGCGGGCGAGACCGTCTCGCGGGGGAGCACCGTCTTGACACGATACGGGCTCTTTTCTTGCCAATTGCACACGGCCGACGGCAGCGGCTAGCGTCTTGATGTGAAACTTCAGCACCCATTGAAGGAAAGGTGAAAGGAAACGATACCAGGTGAACCGCGGGTTCGTTGACGGCGTACATCCTCTGGTGCGGGAAGAGGACGTGGTACGGCTTCGTTCTTTCCTTGTCGATGGTAACGCCCTGCTGGCGTTTCTCCTCGTCAGTGAGCGTTTCGATGTACTGTGAAGCGTTCAAGTTTACAGCTTGTGGCCATGGGTGGCTATTTTGCCCAAAGTATCGAGTCCAAGACTAGTGTCTTATTACAATGTGGGTGTGGTCCTTTTTAAGATCGATTGTGTCTGGCGCTCTCTCTCCCTTAGGGTTGCCGCCCGGGGGAACCGGCTGTGAGCCGAAACTCGACGCCGGTCTCTCCACCAGGAGAGAACTTCGCGGCGGATCACAAAGCACCCGCCCTGCACGAGGCACGCGTCCAAGACCTGTGCATGGCTACCGTAGCACCCTCCATGTTTGCACCTTCCTGGTCGGGAAGGGGCTTCAATGTAGTTGGGAAAACACGTTTTCCTTCCCCGCGTTCTGTGTGTGGGGTTGCCACCGGGCAACTGCCGCAGCAGCCCGCAGATACGTCCTTCGCCCTTCGCTCATTTTCAGGAGGTCGCTGCTCACCTACCAGTGTGTTCCTGGTTGTTGCCCTAGTCTTTTTACAGTGTGGGCGGGGGCTGCGGAGAAGCCATCAGAGAGAGATCTGAGCCGGTCCGTCCCTATCTCTTGAACCTGCATCGAAGTGCCTGCCGCTGTTTGTCACAGTGAATCACAGTCCACCACGGTCTATCAGGTCCATCCCTAGCCCCTAGAGCTGCATCGAATTTATTGCCCGGTGCTGTATTCCTCGGTCTATCACGGTCTATCAAGAGGGGATGGACCGGCTCATGATGAGCTCCCGGAGCCAGCCGGAGCTGGCCGGAGCCAAAACATTTCCGGAGTTGGGACTTGCACTGATAAACGAAGTAACGGACGATCAGCATCAACTGACCAAACGTGATGAAAATGATAAGGCGAAAGTTTCTTGTTCTTCGCGTGTACAGGGTATATACCTCTCTGGGGACTAGCACTTTTTCATTGGCTTCGTTTTCTCTTTCGTGTGCAACCGTTGTTCGAAATGTTCCCGTCAGTACAGATGTACTAAATTTACTAAGAACGTTGAAGTATGGCTAAAGATAAAGTGGTGTCACCTGAGGGGGTAATCTCAGGGCCGCCCACGTGGTAAGCAGCGGCTACCGTTAAGCAGCGGCTGCCGGCTTATCCCGTGACACCTTTTATATGTACGTTATTGAAAGAGTAAAAAGAAAACTCGACGTGGCTGCTTCGACTCCGAATGGAAGGGAGGAAATATAGAGGAAGAGGGGCAAATACAATGCAACACAATCTGATTTGTTCATCGCTTACACCACCGTGTGTTGTTTTCCCACTCAGGACTTTGACCGGTGTCTTGTCGTGTAGGGGTGGACCCGCATGACCTCACGTCCGTTCAACACGTGGCAACTACCACCTTCAGAAACACGCAGGAAAGTCTGGGCTTCTTCAAGGAATTTCCACCCGGCACGAGCGTCGGGACACCAGGAATTCTCGAAGTTGGCTGGGCGGGCGGGGGATGCCACCACAAGCTCGGGATCGTGACTGGGGTCATCTGTAGAGGACATGGTACCCTACAGTTTGTAGTATACCTGCAGTAAGTAGTATACACACCTACGCAGAATGTGGTATCTACATGCCTACGTTTATACGCTACATCCCACTATAGCCCCTGTAGGCCGTACAGTGTAGGGTGGGTGGGTGCATACCATCCTTCTCCGGGAATGCTCTTCCTCGCCCAGCCTCCAAAACTCCCGGAGTTCCAGGTGAGCCCTTCACTCTCTGGAAAACGAAAAGAAATGTGAAAACGGGGGTTTGCCCAGAGGCTTTGCGTGTTGTTGATGGTTGAGACGTCTGGACCTATTCGGATCGTCCAAGCCTCTGTTGCGGAACGGCTTGCCGGCTGCCTCAGTTTTGCTCGGATCGACCAGGATAGGAATGAGTAAAGGAGGTGACCCGCGGCACCCTCAGCGAGGGGTAAGTGTCGGTGTCTTCGGACAACGACCTTGCTCCCGCTAATGCGCGATGTTGAGCTCGCCGACACAGTCGGAATCACAAGAAGACCTAGCCCCGCTAATTCCACATGTACTCGATCTTGACGACGCAATGGTACGTGACGACGTCATAAAGTAAGCTGACCAACGAGAAAGTGCATGCTAATCCTTGTGGTTCATGTACTCAAAAGAACTCAATGCTCCCGCTGGGCTGACGTCGTTAAACGCTCGCAGGCTCATTTCATGAAAGCATGAAAAAGGCGCAAACAAACGTCCCACACCTGCAGGTACTTCGCGTGTTCCTCCTCGTTGTGGAACGGTTCGAGGTGGATGAGATCGTTGTGCTGGTTGTGCTGGGGACCTGCTGTGGCTGCCCACTTGCGGTATCGCGCAGCCCAGTCTTTGTAGTCGGCGGGCGTAGCGTACGGTTTGCCGCCGACGGTCGACTCCGGGTTCGGGTTGTTGTACCTGTGTGCAGGTTGATTTCCGGGATCTCGTCTCCCGCACTATGGAGATATCACCTAGCTCACACTTTCCTGCGGGCTTAGGTATTAGGTATACACACAGTGCTGCTACGCGCATGCACTACGTACGTTTACAAAGTATTGTTACTACCTACCCCCCCCCCGTGTATAAGATCGGTTTTTTCGAGAAATGAGGGCGATGCTATACACCACGTACTTGTCATACGTATGACAAGTACATATGACAAGTACATGTACTTGTCATATGACAAGTACATACTCGTGTCCTTCCGTGTCCTTGTATGACCTCCTGGACGAGGGCGTCCTCGATCTTGGGAGTTAGCTTGCGGATGCGGGCGAACCGCTCCTCCGCCCCCGGCTTCGCGGCCCGGGCCCGGAACGTCTCCGGTCCAACATGCAAGAAGGCCTGGAAGAAATCAGGAGCCGCGGGTAGCACCCGAGAGCGCCACTCAGCATCTTCAATCTGAGCCCACACCTGACCCGCACTGACAATCCCGCATGTGTCCTCAGAGCCAATCCTTTTCCCGAAGTTACGGATCCAGTTTGCACTCGCGATGGGCCGTGTCGTAGAACAGCCACGGGTCTCGCAGCCAGTTGAACGAGCTGGCGGCTTCGGATGCGGCCGGCGGCGGCGGGCAGGGAAACCCGTAACTCAGGGCCCGGGCCCTGAGAAGGAGAAGAAGAAGAAAAAGGTCGCTCCTGGTCCAGGAACGTGACGGTCAACCACAGCTTGCAAAGCTTGAGTCGGAGGCAGCACAGTACCACAACCCCGTCCGCTCTGCCCTGCGGCTGACCGTCTCGACCAGCTTGTGTTCAGCGCGAGCGCCAAGCCCCACGGTGCGCCAAGCCTTGATGCTTTAGTTTGGGAAATCGGTAGCCACTTGACCCGTAGGCCCGTGGCTCTGCAGTACCACCGAACACGTGAAGCTTGGCTCCCGTGTAGCAGGCTTTCCCTGGTACCTAGTAACTCAGGGCCCGGCCCTGGAAGAATTTCCAGGGTTTTTGGCCTTAAACGATTACTAAAGGAAAGACTCTCTTGCACGCACGAGATGCAATTCGTTTACTATTCAATTCCAGGGCCCCAGACTGTCCTTGAGCTCAACGGATTCCTAAGCGTTCAAAAACGTCCTCGGAATGTATTTTTCGACACAGCAACGAAACCTGAAGGAGGTTTTAAGGTTCTGGCATGTCTAGCTGGCTGCCGAAAGGGTAAACCACGGCTGTCACCCAAGGTGGGCGTCGAAAAAACTTTTTTTGGGCCAGAATCCCTGAAGACCCGCATTTCGGAAGGTTTTTGTCCCACATTTTCCCCAGGGCATTTTGACCATTTCACCTTAGAGCCTCCGCCCGCTCAGCCCCTATGGTAAATGCACGACTGTGAGCATTTTTTTATCAAATTTTATCAAGTTTATGTCTTGATTTTTTCTCGTCTTGCTCTCCGCTTGTTGTGGAAGCTGCAATATTGAAGATTCCATCCTTAGATGGCGTGATTACCGTGGGCCTGGACCCTATCTGGACCCCTAGCGCTAACCCGGGGCCCGGGGCCCGGAGACCCTGGATTTACAGGTACCCTTGGCGGCGGGGTCCTCCACACCGGCTTCCTGTTCGCGGGCAGGGCTGCTCGTGCCGGTGCTTCACCCTCCGCCTCGTCGGCGTCATCTTCGTCCCGATACCAGCGTGAATCATGAGTATCTGCTGACGGGACAGCAATGAGACTGGTCCGTCAGGTAGCTGCTCGTAACTCATCACCGCCAGGACCACCCAAGCTTCAAGAGCACAAGAAACCCCCGGGGTCCTACGACCGTGCCTGAGCAACAGGGATTTTCCTACACAGGGGAAAAAAAATTTTTTCCCCAAAAGAACATTTCCGGAGTTGGGGCTTGCACTGATAAACGAAGCAACGGACGATCAGCATCAACTGACCAAAGGTGATGGAAATGATAAGGCAAAAGTTTCTTGTTCTTCGCGTGTACAGGGTATAAACCTCTCTGGGGGGGGTTTTCCTGTATTAGCACTTTTTTCGTGTGCAACCGTTGTTCCGGAAATGTTCCCGTCAGTACAGATGTACTATTAAAAAAAAAAAAAAAAAAAAAAGTGGCCCGGGGAAAAAAAAAAATTCCCCGGCAAAAGTCGTTTTTTCCCTGTGGGTTGGCTAGTCCACTGCACGAACGACACAGGGACAAACGGCCGGGGAAGGGTGGTCGGCTCAAATTTTCTACACAAAACGACGATGTCTCTTGCCAAATTTGGTTTCTCTGCGACGCCGCGCAATACCCCTCGCGATGACCAGCTCCAGTTCGACTATGCGAACTGGCAGGGGCCCAAAGCTGAAAAGCAAGCGGCCTTGAGAGGTATCACTCAAGGCACCGGTGTCAACCGGTGCCTTGAGTACGTACAGTAGCTACTTCGTCGGCAGAGAGTGAACGCCAGTTCAGTATGTTGTCTCGCGTGAAAACGCGATTACGCAACCGCCTTCTCAACACGACACTTTGGGCTATCTTCCGGATCGAAGACACAGACGAAGACGAGATGGATGATGCGACAGCTGAAGAGGTTATAGACGCGTTCACGACAGGCTTCACCGCGGATACGCTGCGGCAATCGTGGTTTTCTGGCGAGTCTGTGGCAGAAGCAGGAACTGCGAAGAGGCGCAAGATTGACCTGACCCTTCCTCAGGCATGACGGCAACCCACTTACTTCTGGCTGAACAAACTGGTGCGTATGCTCTTCGATGTTCTTGCCCGTCGGTGCGCTAAACCGTGTTGCTTAGCAGTTTTCTCCCGTTTCGGATGCTGCTGCTGTACTTGTGCTGCTAAAGGGCGGAAACTGGAGGCTGGTAAGGCGGGTGCAGCGTCGCCACAGCAACCAAAAACCGAAAGAACATTTCCGGAGTTGGGGCTTGCACTGATAAACGAAGCCACGGACGATCAGCATCAACTGACCAAAGGTGATGAAAATGATAAGACAAAAGTTTCGTACAGATGTACGACTAAAAAAAAAAATTTGCAGCATCATTTTACTTTTTCCCCGGCAAAAATCCATATTCTCGGGGGCCAGGAAAACCCCTGCTGAGCAATCAGTTAAAAATACTCGAGGGGCTGCCTTGTGCTTACTTCGAAGGAGGCTAGAGGGGGAGAAACAATACAACTACAAAATGGGTCTTTTTTGTTGAACGCTTACGCCCGCCACTAAACCCAGATTCACCTGTGTTTCGTGTGGGCTACAGCACATTTACCTCCTTTGATCTTTTGCAGCTGGCAGCCTCCTCAAGTATTTCCTACAAAGCAGGTGCTTATACAAAAAAAAAACTCAGGACGCGCCGCCTATATGTTGGTTCGCTGTCGCCATCATCGGCGTCTTCCGCGCGCGCCTCCTCCCCGTCTTTCTCTGCCAGGATCCTGGCCTGCAGCTCCCGCTTTCGCTGGATCCTGGAGACTACCACACCGAGTTCCGCGGCCAGCGCTTTTAGCTCGACCACGGTCAGACCGGCCAAGTAAGCTTCGGTGACTTTCGGCATCGTCGATGGGAAGTGCGAACAAGTGGGAAGGGAGGGAGGGGAAGCAAGCTACTTTGTTTCTCTGGTCGGATTGGGGAGCGGCAAACCTGTCGTTCGGATTATTATTAGTCTTCAAAAAAACAAGTTTATTTTCCTACGAAAAAAAAAAAAAGAATCATACCCGAACGGGAACTTCGGCATGTCCTCGGGGAGGTTTTTGCGCAAGGGCGGTAACTCCTCGGGCGACAGCTTCCCCCAGTCGAACACATCGTACTTGCATCCGCGCGTCTGGCGATGAAGCGCCCGGACAGGCGCCAACTGAGCGCGTTGCAACATCTTCTTTTTTTCTTCTTTTTTCTTGTCTCTCTCCCCCCTCCCTCCGACGACAGCGAGTGTCAGACTAGCCCACCCAGGGGTGGATTGCTCCTAATTGGCAAGTTTTCAACCGTTATTGGACATCGCTTTACCGCTTCGTTCTCACGTGTTCCCGCAGCAGGGGTCGTTTCGAATCCCAAAATTCGGAGAATACCGGTTTGCAGGTATCAGATGGTAAATTTCCCTTATATCCCACATGGGGGTGGCAGAGAGGGTGTTGGCCTTCAGGCCGGTAGGCCCGGGTTCGAACTCTGCCGAAGACACTTTCCCGGTCGAATATTATTTTCGAGGTTGGTTGGTTTTCGGGGTCTAATGTGCCCGAAATTTGCGTTTTTTGCGGGGTTTCTCAATGTTCGCGGTTTTTGGGTGGGAATACGGAGTCGGGGGGAAAATGTTTCATGGGTTTGCAGAGGGGGGGGGTCTCCCCGGGTACTGGCGCAAGTTCGGCCAAACGTACTACCACACGCCGAACGCAGCATCACCAGAACCCGAACTTTGCTTCGCCCGCACTTTACTTCACCAGAACATAGCTTCGCCCGAACTTAGCTTCGCCCGAACTTTAACTGCTGCCTCCAGTCTAGCCTCGCTCCGGTCTTACCGCGCGCACTTAATCTAAGTGATGAAGACTTTTCGAGTCCAGAGGTTATTCAATATTGCGCAACATGCAACGCCTATCTGAACCATGAAGTGCACCATGTGGTGCTGGTCACAGGGTACAGTACGAATGTGTCATCTTGAGAGTTTACTTGTTACACAAACAAGAAGCGCAAAAGGAAACGTACGTAGCTAGCGTACACGTTTCCGGACGATGCAATACAAAGAAAAGCGGGGTAGACCGCCAGGCAAGCAAGTGGGAGAGGAAGTTGGTACAGGTCGTGTGGTGCCTCTATGTGGCTTATTATCAGCACATCGACAAGCTCGCACTGGACTATTTACGCCACCGGCGGTACGAGCTGCATTCATATCAGCCAGGAGAAGAAATGTGAAAACGGGGTTTGCCTCCAGGCATTCTGTGCTACTCTGCAGATGCTTTTCGCTATAGTAAGGACAAGTCTTTTCGCTAGGTGACGACGGGGGCAGTTTCGGCGATGACTCCGAAGCACGTCAACAACCAAAAATGGCAACTGACAAGGGCGGGGCCATGCCTTGCGGAAATACGACCCAGAGTGAGCCGGTCCGTCCCTATCTCTTGAAGTGCATCGAAATGCCTGCCGCTGTATCACAGTGAATCACGGTCCACCACGGTCTATCAGGTCCATCCCTAGTCCCTAGAGCTGCATCGAATTGCTGTATTCTTCGGTCCATCACGGTCGATCAAGAGGGGATGGACCGGCTCACCCATCCACATACATCCCGAGCTGCACTCGTAGTAACCGTGTAAAACACCCGTATTTCGGTAGCTTCGAGGTTTCGCTTTTTCTTCCGGATGTTTTTCGATATTGGGTGCGCTGGAGGCTGTAGAAGGTTCGTGCAGAGTAGAAGTACCCAATTAAAGCGTGCGACCACAGAAGAAATGATCTGTGTTCTCGCCGTGGGCAGAGAGCGCTCACTGTGTGAGCTGCATTCAGCGGGCGACAACGGGAACGCGTTTAAGGGCCAGGTCACCTCGTGAGACGAGCGCGGGTTCCTGTCGCCAGTGTGGCGGCTGGCTCTGCTTTCGTCTTCGAAGCGCAGCTGCCTGCGGAACGCGATGGCGGCGCTCCCGGCAGGAACAGGCACGGCCCGTACAGCATCTGCGGCCCGTGGGCGGGCGCCATGCGACGCCAGCGTACAGTCCACTCAAACCCGACGCACTCTGCCTTGCCTGCTAATTAGTGCAGCAAACCAGCCCCAGATGGCTGGTGATGGGACCATGTCGTGCGGGAATACGAACCAGAGGAGAGGCACTTTCTACCGCAGCCGCTGCCGGATGACCTAAAAACCGTATCGCTCGTGACAAAGTGGGGCTGTACAGGTCGCCTCGTGAGACGAGCGCGGGTTCCTGTCGCGGGTGTGTGGCGGCTGCCTGCTTTTTGTGCAGCAAAATAGCCCCAGGTGGCTGCTGATGGGACCATGCCGTGCGGAAATACGACCCAGAGGCACTCTCTCCCGCAGCCGCTGCCGGAGGACCTAAAAACCTTATCGCTCGTGAACAAAGTGGGGCTGTACAGGTCGCCTCGTGAGACGAGCGCGGGTTCCTGTCGCGGGTGTGTGGCGGCTGGCTTCGACGCGCCTGCTTTCGTCTTCGAAGCGCAGCTGCCGGCGGAACGCGATGGGCGGCGCTCCCGGCAGGAACAGGCACGGTCCGTACAGCATCTGCGGCTCGTGGGCGGCCGCCATCCAGTGCGACGTCAGCGTGCAGTCCGCTCGAACCCGACACACCCTACCTTGCCTGCTTTTTGTGCAGCAAAATAGCCCCAGGTGGCTGCTGATGGGACCATGCCGTGCGGAAATACGACCCAGAGGCACTCTCTCCCGCAGCCGCTCCTAAAAACCTTATCGCTCGTGAACAAAGTGGGGCTGTTCAGGTCACCTCGTGAGACGAGCGCGGGTTCCTGTCGCGGGTGTGGCGGCTGGCTCTGCTTTCGTCTTCGAAGCGCAGCTGCCTGCGGAACGCGATGGCGGCGCTCCCGGCAGGAACAGGCACGGCCCGTACAGCATCTGCGGCCCGTGGGCGGGCGCCATGCGACGCCAGCGTACAGTCCACTCAAACCCGACGCACCCTACCTTGCCTGCTTTTTAGTGCAGCCAACCAGCCCAGGTGGCTGGTAATGGGACCATGTCGTGCGGGAATACGACCAAGAGGAGAGGCACTCTCTACCGCAGCCGCAGCCGGAGGACCTAAAACCGTATCGCTCGTGAACAAAGTGGAGCTGTTCAGGTCGCCTCGTGAGACGAGCTGGGGCTCCTGTCGCCAGTGTGGCGGCTGGCTTCGACGCGCCTGCTTTCGTCTTCGAAGAGCAGCTGCCTGCGGAACGCGATGGCAGCGCCCGTACAGCATCTGCGGCCCGTGGGCGGGCGCCATGCGTCCACTCAAACCCGACGCACCCTACCTTGCCTGCGTTTTAGTACAGCAAACCAGCCAGGTGGGACCATGTCGTGCGGGAATACGACCAAGAGGAGAGGCACTCTCTCCCGCAGCCGCAGCCGGAGGACCAAAAACCCGTATCGCTCGTGAACAAAGTGGAGCTATTCAGGTCGCCTCGTGAGACGAGCGGGGGTTCCTGTCGCGGGTATGGCGGCTGGCTTCGACGCGCCTGCTTTCGTCTTCGAAGCGCAGCTGCCTGCGGAACGCGATGGCGGCGTCGACGTTCTGCAGCGGCTCCGCTCCCGGCAGGAACAGGCACGGCCCGTACAGCATCTGCGGCTCGTGGGCGGGCGCCATCCAGTGCGACGTCAGCGTGCAGTCCAGCCACAGCCTCTCGAACCGCGCGAAGTCGTTTGCCCCGGCCCGGAACGCTGCCAGCAGCCTGTAGTCGGCCACATGCAAAAAACCCCTCCTGCACAGCACCTGCAACTCCGGCAGCAGCAGGACCACCTTCCTCGTCCAACCGTGCCCGTCCGGCCGCTTGATCCCGTGCAGCAGGTGCGGGTTCACACGCAGGCGGAACTCAGCGAAGCTGTCTCTCGCACGTAACAACCCCTCCCCAACGTCGTCGTACACACTGCGATGGTACACCCGCTTGAATGACACCCCGGCTCGCTGATCCCCCGCGCGGCCGCCGGCCGGGCCTGCGGCCCCCGCAGCGACGGAATCCGAGTACTTTTTGGACAGGATTTCGGGGGTTTTCAGCCTGCTGCTGACTTGCGTGTCGTCGAGGGGGTCTGTAGGCTCGCCCGCGGAGCGGGTTGTGTTGCGGAGGCGGGTGGTGGAGAAGAGGGGCTGGACGGACAGGTCTTGGCTGTCCGTCGGCTCGTTGCCGGCGGCGGCTGGGTCGGCCAGCGTGACGTCCTGCGAGTTGACGACGAGGACTTTGCCGCACCAGTTGCACTGCGCCGTGTGGCAGCTGAAGGAGCGGGTCTGGCTCCCTTTGATCCGAAACAGCAGCGGGCGCACGGAGTGCGCGCACGCGTCGATGAGCGCGAGGCACTTCGCTGTGACATCCATCAGCTCCGCTTCGAGCGCCGCCTGTTGGTCACGGATCGCAGCAACTTCGGGGCGGCTCAGCCGGAGCAGTTGCGAGGCGCGGATCACCTGGACCCGGTCGTCTTCGGACGGCTGGTGCACGAGGCGCGTCAGCCGCTTCCCCCGGTCGTCGTAGTGCAGGAACACGCCGTACGAGTCGTCGCTGTGCACGTCGCGCACGGTGCCCGTCCGCAGCGCGCCGGAGCCGTCCGCCCGGTCGACCCAGGCCACCTCGTCGCCCCTGGCGAGCGTCTTCAGCCCGTCGCTCTCGTTCGCCAACGCGATGTCCCCCCTCTGCACCCACTTCCTGCCCAGCGGCGGGCCGGCGTCCTCCGGCGTTCCGCCCAACAACGCCTGGGCCACGAGCGCCTTCAGCGCCTGTGTTTCGTGCCGTGGGGGCTATGCGAGAGAGATTCAGAGATTATCTGATGAAGATGAAGGTCATTATAATACAAGAACAACACTTAAAGGGGGGAAAAACTTAGTTCAATGTTTAGGCAGAACACTGCCTCGCATGCATGTTTGATGCTAGCATCAACTTGGCGCCTTCAGCGCCTGTGTTTTAGCGTTTATGGTGGTTTTGAGGTTCGGTGTTTTAGGGTCTCCGGTTGACCATTGAGGCTGTGAGGCGGGTAGTATGAGGGATGTAGGCATGATTACACCCTTTAACTACGGCTAGCCAAGTTTGTAAGTGTTGCAATCGACACCAAGAAGAAATTCGCTTTGAGTTTATAGTCTTGTTTTAGAGTTACAGTTCGCTTGAGCAACCGGAATTTTAGAGTCTCCGGGTGACCTTCGTCGAAGGGTTTTGAAGCTAATACGTACTGGGTGGGTTTGGGGGGAAAATGTTTCTTGGGTTTGAAGAGCGCGTGGTGCTTGCACCACTGAGGCCAGGTTATTTAACCGCGGATTTAGTGAAGGATTGTTCAGGAAACGGTCGCGAGCGAAACCCGACCAGGTGACCGGGGGGGGGGGGGGGGGGGGGGGGGGGGGGCATGCACGGGGGGGGGGGGGTGGCAGGTGGCACTTTCCTTGCCAGAAGCCAGGTTCGTAACAATTGTGACCGACACGAAGATTTCACCGGGTTTGGGGAGTTTTTTTTGGGGGCCCCACGTTTTAGAGTGAAAGTTCGCTTGGGGATCCGCCTCCTTTCACACGTCGCACAAAGCGACTTTTTCTTGGCTGAGAAACAGGGGGGAAAAACTTAGTTTAATGTTTAGGCAGAACACTGCCTCGCATGCATGTTTGATGCTAGCATCAAGTCTTCGTCGAAGAAAGTGTAAAATAAAATAGGGGAAAGGGAAAAAGGGTCGCAGGGAGTGTAAGACTCCGCAGGTAGGGTCTGGAACCTTGAGGGACTAGTCCTCTTTATTCTTTTTTTTCACCGCGGTGTTGTGTGCTCCTCGTTTTTTGTCTCTGGTTTCGCTTTTGAACGCATACCAATCCAAAGTTAGAGCTCTTCAGTGGGTCCTTTGGACGGGGACTTTCGGTCCTGTTCCGGTGCTATCACAACTTTCTGGTTCCAATGTATATCGCATCCTTCCTTCGTCAGATTAAAAAAGGGGGGGGAAATCTCGGGTCAATGGAACTGAAAATAGGAGGTAGTAATCTGTTACAGGAGATTGAATATGGGAGCGACTTACCTTCTTCGGCGCTGTTGGGTCCCTTGCCACGGCCGAGCTGGAGCAGCTCAGCCGCAGCGCCGACGGCGTCGGGGACCTCGCACGCCTTCACCGGCAGCAGGAGCCCCGCCTCTGTGGGCGGCCTGCCGATGACGCGGGCCGCGCGCAGCAGCGTGTCGCTCGCGCCGACGAACCGGTGCGCCACGATTTTGTTCGTCTTCTTCTGCGGCAGCCGCGGGAACTCGAAGCCCGGCGCCGGCGGCGGCCCCTTCGGCAAGTCTTCCGGCGGCGGCGGGTGGCACGTCGGCTTGTCCAACGCCTTGTGCCGCGAGCACAAGAAGCACGCTGAAAAAAATCGCTTTATGCGGTGACTAGTGGATACTGCCCACAAGAGGGTTGAAGTATGGCTAAAGATAAAGTTGTGTCACCTGAGGGGGTAATCTCAGGGCCGTCCACGTGATAAGCCGTTAAGCAGCGGCTGCCGGCTTATCCCGTGACACCTTTTATATGTACTTTTATAGAAAGAGTAGCGTTGGAGGGAAACCCCTGGCTTCATGCTTGGACAAAACACGGTCTCTCACGCATGGGTGATGCTATGCATCCAGTCTTCTCCGAAGAAATGAAAATGGGAGAAACTTACCTGGGGCGCCTTCTTCGGCGCTGTTGGGTCCTTGCCACGGCCGAGCTGGAGCAGCTCGGCCGCAGCGCCGACGGCGTCGGGGACCTCGCACGCCTTCACCGGCAGCAGGAGCCCCGCCTCTGTGGGCGGCCTGCCGATGACGCGGGCCGTGCGCAGCAGCGTGTCGCTCGCGCCGACGAACCGGTGCGCCACGATTTTGTTCGTCTTCTTCTGCGGCAGCCGCGGGAACTCGAAGCCCGGCGCCGGCGGCGGCCCCTTCGGCAAGTCTTCCGGCGGCGGCGGGTGGCACGTCGGCTTGTCCAACGCCTTGTGCCGCGAGCATGAGAAGCACGTCACGAACCCGCAGTCCGGACAGTGGCTGTAGCCGCGTGCAGAGGACACCTCGGTGAGGCAACGGACGCATCGCACGTCGGCGCCTACTTTTCCGACTCTTTTCCCCTTCTGCTTCGCCTCCCGCGCCTCTGCCGAGTCTCCAGCCGCGGCTACGAACAGCAGCACCTTCCCTTCGGGGCACTTCTCGACGACTTCTGCGGCGGCCTCCTTCAGACTGGGTCCTTCGTCGTGCCGGGCGGCGCCGAAGGGCTCGAAGGCGGGGTGGCGGGGGTCGTAGAGCACGGTGCTCTCGTACCCTGGCAGCCGCCGGGGCGACAAGTACCCCTTCGCGATCTGCTGCCGCTGCTCGAACTTGCCGGGGGCGGGATGCCCGGCGTCATACTCGATTAGGAGCACGCGGCTGCTTTCCCGTCGCTCCTCCATTTTCGGCCCCTCCCTTCGTGTTGGCAAGGGGGGGACTGATGTAACGAATCAAAGTGACTTAAGTGGGTGAGGAGAAGACTGCACGAACGAGGCAAGGTGACTCGTGTACGTGCGGAGGGGACCGATGCATCGAAGCAATAGTGAGGTGAGGACATCGAGGCAAAGTGACTTGAGTGGATCACTTTGAGGAAAGGACTGACACAACGAATCCTAGCAACTTATGTGGCAGCACCTTCCCTTCGGATTAACTGCTCGACGATTTCTGCGGCGGCCTCCTTCAGGCTGGGTCCTTCGTCGCACGTCACAAACGGTTGTGCTTCAAATGATAACAGCACGTCAGAATACAGTGGTTGCGCTTCGTACCTGACATAAAATTTGAGGCTATTTCTAGGACCCGTGAACTTAGAGCCTCGGCTGACAGTTGAGCCTGGAGGTCAAATGGCGGTGTCTGCGACGAGCCGTTCTGCATCTTCTTTCGCGGGTTGCAAAGAAAAGTCGAAACGGCAGAGGCAAGGGTCGCGCTCAAACGACAGGGGGGGCGGCGGGCTAGGGACGAACACGGGGCGGAAAGAGGTCGGAGAAGCTGGCCGCCTTACATATATATATATATATATATATATATATATAAGGCGGCCAAATCGTCATGACCACAAATTTTGTTCCCTTATATCCAAATGGGATTGCCACGACGCGTGCTCGAACCGGCCCCTGCAGAGCCTCGAACACCAGCGCCACGTTCGCCAGGAGCCGCGCGTTCGCGGGTTTCTCTCACGTATACGGTGGGAATCGGACATCAAAACCAGAGCAGTACAACATGGCCAGTGAACCAGGAGGATGGGGGTGTGGGCTGCTCGAGAACCAAACTGCGACACCCGGTCTGACTACAAGGAGTCACGCAGGACTGGCTCGGTCCCGCGTCGCCATGGATCCGCGCCGTGCCCTGTCGGCTTCTATTCAGCTCGGCTTTTTCGTCTTCGGCAAGAGGGGCAGTGTTGTAGCTATTGCAGTACCCCCCTGAGGGAATTTGTGAAGAGGTGCGGAAGTGCACGCACGAACAACACAGGTAGTGGGTTGTTTCTCCAAGCTAACCATTGGAGCGAAGGTGTAGGACGTAAGTGACTTCACCGCCGCGTCCCACATAGTCGAAGTCCCGCCCCTGTGGGTCACTTGACGGCAGGAGACGGGCTGAGTATCGTTCGTCGATAGCAAAACACGGAGAGTCCACTCTCAGCTGAACTTGGCCTTGTACTGGTTGTGCTCGCTGTACCGTACCCGCGCAAAGAGGTGCTCGAGGCTGTAGACGCTGCCTGGGAGGGCGTTGATGGTGGTCGGGAGATTCACTCCGGGTCGTGCGCAAACGGGCCGGGGATGGCCAGAGCCTTGGCGGCGTAGGGCGGGATTTCGTCGAAGCTGTGCATCGGCGCGCAGGCAATGCAATGCGGCAGTGGCGTCTCTTAGCCCCAGGCTATACTCCGCCGTGCCCACATAGTAGAAGTCCACCCCAGGGCTTCCAGCACGCATGAGTCTTCCTTTCTCTTCGTCTTGTGGGTCACTTGACTGCGTGGAGACGGGCTGAGCATCGTTCGTCGATAGCAAAACAAGGGAGAGTCCACTCTCAGCCGAACTTAGCCTTGTACTGATTGTGACTCGCTGTACCGTACCCGCTCAAGGAGGTGCTCGAGGCTGTAGACGCGATGACAGCAGGCTTGCTGCCTGGGAGGGCGTTGATGGTGGTCGGGAGGTTCCATTCCGGGTCGTGTGCAAACGGGCCGGGGATGGCCAGAGCCTTGGCGTCGTGGTCGATGGCTGCGTAGGGCAGGATTTCGTCGAAGCTGTGCATCGGCGCGCAGGCGATGAGATGCGCCTCGTGCGACCCCAGCTGGCCCTTGCAGTGGAACAATGGCCGGTAGAGCACCTTGAAGTCCTTGGTCTCCTCGTCCCACACGAACCCCATGCCCTGGTAAAAGTTCTCCCCCCGCTTCCAATACGTCGCAGACCGCACGAGGCTGTCGCTTTGCTGCCGCCCGGCGAGCAACGTGCACCCGACGCCGATGCCGACGCCGAAAGCGACCCACTTCACCGGCCGGATGTACTTTTCCCACATGTACCATATATACCGCTCCCGCCGGTAGTCGCTCAACTCCGCCCCAAGGAAGGGCCCCTGCGAGTCACTCATTGCCGGTGCCTCTCCCACCCCAGACCTCCCCTTGGCACCCGCACCTCCTGAAGTGTTTTGATATCTGGATTCGTATCGTACGAATTCGCGCGTGGCATTTTTAGAGTTTTCCCGCTTGACCGTAGAGGTCGGGCGATTTCCTTTCCTTCCGCTCCCCCCCTTCAAGGAGCAGCAACTGGATCCGGATACGTCGCAGACCGCACGAGTATCAGGTTGGCACGTGCGGATCGATTCGACCAGCTGGTAGAAGACTTCTTCGTTCTCGTATCAACGACACCCTCCAGGGTATCGACCTTAACGAACTGCCTACATGCAAGGTGTCTTCCCCCCACTCCGATCCATTAGAGAGATAGACGACACGTTACCCCCTGCAAACGCAGCCGGGCGCGGTCCAGACTAACCAGGACAGTGCTTCAGCACAGAAGTCCCACCACCGATCGGAGTATTGCTGCGAGTCGTAAGTGGCTGTCGCTTTGCTGCCGCCCGGCGAGCAACGTGCACCCGACGCCGATGCCGACGCCGAAAGCGACCCACTTCCCCGGCCGGATGTACTTTTCCCACATGTACCATATATACCGCTCCCGCCGGTAGTCGCTCAACTCCGCACCAAGGAAGGGCCCCTGCGAGTCACTCATTGCCGGTGCCTCTCCCACCCCAGAACCCTCCGCGTGGCACCCGCACCTCCTGAAGTGTTTTGGTATCTGAATACGAATCCGCGCGTGGTATTTTTAGAGTTTTCCCGGTTGACCGTAGAGGTCGGGTGATTTCTTTTCTTCCGCTTCCTTTGGCAGCTGCCGTAATGCGAGCTTGTGTGTACCAGGGAAAGCCTGCTACACGGGAGCCAAGCTTCACGTGTTCGGCGGTACTGCAGAGCCACGGGCCTACGGGTCAAGTAGCTACCGAGTTCCAAAACTAAAGCATCAACAAGGTGTGGCGCATCTTGGAGCTTGGCGCTTGGCGCTTGTGCTGAACAGAAGCTTTTAGAGACGGGGCAGAGCGGAAGGGGTTGTAGCTCCGACTCAAGCGTTGCAAGCTGCGCTTGACCGTCATGTATCCGGACCCGGTGCGGCCTCTTCCTTTTTCATTCTTCTTCTTCTTCTTTCTTCTTCTTCCCTTCCCCCTTCAAAGGCACCAGCTGGATCGGCAGGGCTCCCCTTATTGCGAGCACGCGTCACAGGTTCGGCGGTACTGCAGAGCTACAGGCCGACGGGTCAAGTCACCTCACGTGATTCTTCAGGCCATCACACGGGGCTAGGCGAATGGCCAAGCATCTGGGATTCTACAGCTAATCGTGGAGAACGCGTGACGATCTTGCAGACAATCGGCTGGAATCATCTCAGAAGCATAATACGATGTTATCTGGTGTCGCCACGCGAGTCCTGGCACCGCACGCCGCTAGGGACACTCCGGCACGTTGTTGAACGCTTGCGCCCGCCACTAAACCCAGATTTACCTGTGTTTCGTGTGGGCTACAGCACGTTTACCTCCTTTGATCTTGGAATATTGTTGCGATAGTGGGGAGCCATCGGCATGCCGATGGGTACCACACTTGCCTGCCTTTCGCTACGTGACACCGGATGGGTCACTCTTGGCGCGCTTCCGTCGTGGTGCAACCCGCGACGGCTGCATCTGCTGGTAGCTTGTGACAAGTTCGTAGTCAGATCCGGAGGAATCGGAGTCCTCGTTCTCTCGCTTCCGGCGAGCGGCCTTGATCTTTCGCAACTGGCAGACTCCTCAAGCCTTTCCTACAAAGCTGGGTGCTTATACAAGAAAAAGGAGAGAAAAAGAAAAAGCGCACAAACAAAAAGAAGCAACGGGGGGGAGTGTGGGTACGGCGGGAAAAAAGAACCGAAGTGGGGGAAGAAGAAATGAGCAGGAAAAAAAAAATCAACAAAGGAAAAAAAAGAAAGCCGGGTCCTGAGCAAAGGACCAGACAAGGTGGGGTGTGGGGGGGTGTACCTTATGAGAAAAAAGAAACAAAGAAAGAACTGGAAAGAGCAACGAATCAGCAGACGCGGGGACTGGAACGATCGGACGCCGAAAGGCAGTGATGGCAGGTGCCAGCCCGCACGGGCGAACTCCCGCCGGAAGCCACTTCCGCTACTTACTACAGGGCGCGACTCGGGGGGAAAGCAGGGGAACCCCCGCACACCCCAGAAGCATTTTGAGGCACTACGAGGGGTCTCCATGACGAACGGTGGCACCAAACGGGCACGGTTTCTTTTTTTAAATTGCGTTTTGGAGCTCATTGACGAGCTTTTTCGGATTTCTGAGGGCGTAGACCGCGGTATCCGGACGAATAACTACCACACCCTGGGGTAGGGGTAGGGGTAGGGGTCCCTTTACGTGTGACCTGCTGACTTCGAGAAATGGTCCCAATGGGACACAGTTTGACCCCCCTACTCCCCCTCCGCTGCGGACGCCGCAGAGCTTCCCCGGATGACGGGGCGGCGGTGCCCTCGAGCATCCAGCGAAATGAAATGCCGCCTGTCCTGTGCCGGTGTGAGACGGTCCATGTGGCAACTTACATCAAACTGCCTGCTGCCGTCTTCGTCGCTACCTAAGCGACTCATGCGGGCACTCTGCACTCTTAGCTCAGACTACCGCGGCCTATACGCAGTCTATCAGAGGCTATCAGCAGAGGAGATGGACCACAGAAGACAGCACGGCCCAAGCGCTGTAAGGAAGCAACTATCGACGCGGCTGAGGGTAAGTACGCTGAACCATGTGGCTCATGGACCCAAAATCGATCGCTAGCGACTGCCTTTCGTGTGTGTGTGTGTGTGTGTGTGTGTGTGTGTGTGTGTGTGTGTGTGTGTGTGTGTGTGTGTGTGTGTGTGTTGTGTGTGTGTGTGGTGTGTGTTGTGTGTGTGTGTGTGTGTGTGGTGTGTGTGTGGTGTGTGTGTGTGTGTGTGTGTGTGTGTGTGTGTGTGTGTGTGTGTGTGTGTGTGTGTGTGTGTGTGTGTGTGTGTGTGTGTGTGTGTGTGTGTGTTGCGTGTGCGTGCTTCTGTCCCGAAGACATATTTGTGGATCGATTACATAACATTAAGACGGAAGAGAAAACGATGAAGGGGGGGGGGGGGGGGGGGGTGCAGGATGTACGGCTGGGTACGGACCTGGACCTGGGGAACGAGGTGACGTGGGGAAGTGGGCTGGAACGCTGGGTTGGGGGACACGAGAGGGTGGGGCACTGGCGGGCGGAGGGGGGTGAGGCCACCGACTCCTCACGTACAGAGGGGAAGAGGGGTTTCCGGGGGGGGGGGGGAAGCTGTTAGTTTAATGTTCAGGCGGGACACATGCCCCTCATGCAGTGTTTGATGCAAGCGTCAAGTCGGAGGGGGCGAATGCACGAAGACGTGCGTGGAAAGCTTAAGGACTCAGCACCGCATTCAGGATTGGGTTATTTACGCCACAGCACACATATGAGGCGGAGGGAAGCAATCTGCACAGGTCGATACATCCAGCTCTCGACAGCTTCTTGTAAGAAGCTGAGTGTCCATGTCCTCGGTTGGAATAAGAGGCGGCGTGGCAGGAGGAAAATACTCGAGGGACTGCCTTGTGCTCATTTCGAAGGAGGCTAGAGGGGTAGAAAACAATGCAACTACGAAGTGGGTCTTTTTGTTGAACGCTTACGCCCGCCACTAAACCCAGATTTACCTGTGTTTCGTGTGGGCTACAGCACATTTACCTCCTTCGAGATTGGAATATTGTTGCGATAGTGGGGAGTACCGCACTACGAGATTTTCCCCTTCACCCTTCGAGATTTCACAACTGGCAGTCTCTACAAGTATTTCCCACAACGCAGGTGCTTATACAAGAACAAAAGGCGGATTTGCGGTGTCTCTGTCGGTTGGGTGCTTTGCTTTCAGGTTCGGCTTTCCTGCTATTCCGACCATTTACATATTCTCTTTTTAGAGTGAAAGTTCGCTTGAAACTCCGGGGTTATAAAGTCTCCGGGTGACCTTCGTCGTGTTATGGGAAGATATCCTTTGTGCTCTGAGTGTCGTAAGAGTGGTGGTTACACGAGGTAAGAGGGTCGGTGGGGGTACCTTAGTTGTTGGTCATTGGTGGTTTCGGCCACTGTCCACATACCTTACTTACGGTAGGCCCTCCTCAGTATGGTGCCGCAGTCGGTGACTGTCTGAAAGGATCCTGAAAGACCCCTGTTTTGCCGAAAAAAAGGGGGGCCCCCCAGCATCCCAAAACTAGAAACCTACCACTCGGGTGGTCCTAAAATGCTCGGGAAATCCAAAATAACTGGTCGGATGCTCGTTTTAGGCTGAAATAATGGCCGCAGAATGCAAAAACAAGACAGAGTCACCTCCACAAGCCAATTCCTAGGCAATTCCTGTCTCTTTTTATTTCTGAAAGCGCAAGTTCGGTTGAAACTCCGGGGGTTTTGCTAGCAGTTTCTTTCTACATTGCCCAGCGTGCGTCAAGTCAAAGGGGGAAGGGGAAGCAGTGCGCAAGAATGAATAAAACGAAGACAAAAAAGAAAAAGGGAATGCTCGAGGTGATGGCGGTTCGCTCTGCTCGACAACAAAGAATAGTTGAGTTGCAGCTCTTGGCAAAGATAGATGGAAAAAAGAAGGTGTTTTTATTCTTCGCTTTTTCTCACGAACGGGGGGGTCGGTCCTGCTTTTGGCTTTGTAGGTTCTCCCGACTCCCTAATTCGTGGCTAGCACAAACTCAAGAGGTCCAGTCAACTATTCCCTGCAGTATTGGCATACTTTCAAAAAAGAAAAGAAGGATTTGCGTAGTAGTTTCGTACAACAAACACCGGGTTTCTCTCTCATTTTTTAGAGTGAAAGTTCGCTTGAAACACCGGGGTTTTAAAGTCTCCGGGTGACCTTCGTCGTTATGGGAAGATATCCTTTGTGCTCTGAGTGTCGTATGAGTAGTGGTTACACGAGGTAAGAGGATCGGTGGGTACCTTAGTTGTTGGTCATTGGTGGTTTCGGCCATTGTCCACATGCCTTACTTGCGGTAGGCCTTCCTCAGCATGGTGCCGCAGTAGGCGACTGTCTGTCTTCTTTTTGTTTTGTCGGATCGATGCATCAAAGGGGCCTTGTTGTGGCTCCGCCGTCCGTCGTGGTTGGACTCTTTGGTCGCGCTGAACAGGTCCGCCTCAGGCGGCATCTGTGCCTCCGGGAGGAGACTCGGAAGGCCTTCGGGATACCGAATACCGTCGTGGTGCAAGCTGACACGACGATGACGCCCCGAAAGGTTCCGGAAAAATACTCGAGGGACTGCGACTGCCTTTTGCTCTTTTCGACGGAGCCTGGAGGGGGAGAAAACGATGCAACTGCGCGAAGTGGGTCTTTTTGTTGAACGCTAACGCCCGCCACTAAACCCAGATTTACCTGTGTTTCGTGCGGGCTACTCCTCTGCAGTCTCCTCGAGGACTTCTCACAAAGCGGGTGTTAATACCAAAAAAAGAAGCTTGGCTCCTTCATCTCGAGCAGTCCCGACAAAGCCGACGCTTATGCAAATAAAAGAAAGGGGGGGGGGGCGGGGCGGGTTTTGAGGGAAGGGGGCCAAAAAGAGAAGGAAACACACCTAATGAGGGGGCAGGAAGGGGGAGTGGGGGACGGGGGGGGGTGTGGCAGGTTTTCCCGTGCGCTTCGCGGCAGCCGAATTTCTCTCGAATTCGAAGTCGGCGACGGCCCCACGCACAGGGGGCGGGGGGGGGTCTGCCCTCCGGGGTCTTTTGAGGTTGAGGTTCGGTATGCCAACACTTTCTCCGCTCGCCGTGTCGCTATCGCTGCTGCGCGGTATCAGATTGACGACGTGGAAAATCACGTCATCGTTCGCTGGCGGGCCGGCATCAATTACAATCGCATTCCCCGGAAAACTGGGGAATCTAAACCGCACAGCTGAACCAAAGCGAGATAGCGAGAGAGTGAAGTTTTGAATAGAGCATCTATTTGGTATCGGAAAGTAGGTGCGAGATCAGGCAAAACCTTGTGCGTCTCGCTTCGTTTAACCGTGAATCTAATAATCAGGGCTTACCCCACATTCTCGCTTTCATTTCACCAACCCTGTGACAATTATCATCTTCACCGTTTCTGCCAACGCGACCTTTTCCGAGAGACAGACAGAAGAGAGAAAGAGAGTTGAAGTATGGCTGAAGAGAGTTATAGAGCATCTCGGAAGGTGGATGGGGTGATTAGGCGAACCATGTACATCAGCGTCGTTCAGCCTGTGAATCTAGTAATCAGGGCTTTCTTTCCCTTGTGTGACGATTTTAATCTGCACCGTTGCCACCAACACGACCTTTTCCGCGAGAGAGATAAAGAGTATGCGTAAGAACCCGTGGCAAAGAAATGCGTAGTTTTGTTGTGAAAAAAGACAGGCGCTTCGTTTTGTTTGCGCATGCCGGGTGATCGTTTTCCCACTTGCATTTACCCTGTGTATATTCAGGTAAGGAATTCTGATCAACCACCAAACACGTCTTTTTAGCCTGCGCAATACATTGCAGGGCAACCCGCAAGATTGTCAGTACTAAAAAAAAGGGGTCTCGCAAACGCTTCTCTCGAGGGTTCATTTGGAGTGGCGGCGTGCCTGTCGTCCCGGGGGGTAATCTGCCTTCCATGCATCGTCGTATGCAAGCATCAAGTCTTCTTGGGGAGAAGATTAGTGGGGAGGGGGGCTGATTGGAAGGAGAAGACGACGGCACGAGGGGACTGTGGGGCTTGGGGCGGCGACTGCTAAGGGAAAAGATGCTGGGCACGGTGAGATGGATACGCGGGTCCCGAAACAGAAGAAGCACGTTCTTGGGTTTCTTCAAGTCACCAACTACTACAGGACTTCTGCAAACGTCGGGTGTGGGCCTGCTGGATTCTTGCGGGCTCTTTGTTGCGTCCGCGGAGAGGCCTCTTGCACGCACACAAGTGTGAGCACCACACTATGCCTTTCACCACGTGACTCTGGAAGGGTCACTTCTATTGCGCTTTGGCTATAGTACAACTCGTGACGAATGCAGTCGATATTGGCACGTGGAAGGCTCTCTTTTTCGCGTCATCCCGATGCGTTTCGAGGGAGGCATGAAATAATGTCGTCAGGGCTGAAAAAAGAAATGCTTCGAAACCCGCTATTACCATCATACCATATTGCCAGAGGGGAGGGGGTCTAGGGAGGGGACTTGGCCTGGGCATTCCACAGGATGTCTGCTCAGCAGAATCGAGTTCCAACTGCTTTCATGTTAGCCTCCGGTGACTGTTACGGAGGAATTGCACCTTGTTAATACGGAAACCACCTTCAGCCCCGGTCCCCGTTCAAAACCTCACCAGGGGGGGGGGGGGCAGCGCTCTTGTTAAGGATCAGCCACTTTGGCCGGATGGCCGGATAAACCAGACCCCCCCCCCCCCCCCCCCCCCCCCTCTACAGTGCAGTTGCCTTGGAGGCTGGGTGGTCAAATTCTCTAAGGTGAAATGGTCAAAATTCCCTGCCAAAAGTTGGCCACAAAAATTTTCCAAAGTGTGGTATTTGGGGTATTTGGGGCAAAAAAAATTTTTTTTTTCTGACCGCCCACCGTGGTGACCACCTTAGAGTGTGACAGGTAGCGTCTCCCCCCTCCACAGTGAAAATAGCCTGAGGGGGGGGGGGGGGGGGTCAGCCGGCTGATGGATGGATGGATGGTTCTTAACAAGATGCCTGAGGAGGGGCGGGAGCGACGAGGGACTGAATACGAACTGTGCTTCTTCTTTTTGTTTCTTCTTGGTTTTTATTTTTTGCGCCGACGGAAACAGTGCCAAACTCGTGGATGTTGTCGGGACAAGGCTTGGGGGGGCGGGGGGGGGGGGGGGGGGGGGCGGCGGCTGCCACCCCAGTTTGCGAAATGTCTTCTTCTTTCTTTTGTGCTCTTCGGGTGCGTTTTGGCCGAAATCTTGGGTACCGGATACCAGGTGAGCGCAATGAAGAAGGCGGGACCGTTTGGCGGTAAGCACAGCCAGGTCGGCGGGGGGTTGGGGGGGCTGTGGTAAGCCGGAGTCGAGACAGATATTTTGTACAGTGGGCTGCGTGCTCATCGTAGAGCGTCCCCCCCCCGGGGGGCACAAGAAGCTTCTCGTTGCCTGCAGACGGAGAGTGGTAGAGTGCTCTACGCGTGTTTCTGTGGTTGTGTTTCGTGCTAACTGGGATGTTGCGCTTGAGCGTGGTGTGTTGACAAAAGAATCGTGTGGGTTCTGCTGAGTGCGGTGTTCCTATGGTTTTATAAATGCTGCGTGAGTGCTGAGGGTTCTGTTGAATGGTGTGTGGGTTGACTTGATTGGGTGCAGCGAACATACTAAGATACTATGGGTTCTGAGTGGGTACAAAGTTGAGTTGTTGTGGGTGTAGCGTAGAGTGAAGTAGGTTTTGTTGTCTGGCTCGGTATTGAGTATTGAGGTACCGTAATTGGATTAATGTTGAGCCGGGTAAAACCTGGGACACCTCCAAAAATGGGGCTGTGTCCCTGGTTTTACCCGGTTCGGCATCTTTTTCCGGGGTTTGCGACTTTGCGTACTTTGCAGAACACCGCGACCCTGGTGCTTGCCCGCGCCTTGGGGTGCTCAATACTCAGCTCGACCTCTAAACGGTCATAGGAGGCTGCAGGACCACCACTGGTGCAGTCACGCAGGAGACTGCCTGGGAGAACCCGGGTGTCCCAGGTTTTACCGGTCTGTCATTTACCCGTTCCAGCTTTAGTCCAGTTCAACATTACGGTAGTATGGGTGTTGCGTGTGTGCTATGGGTTCTTACCAAGGGGCCCCGGACAACTTTCCGGGGATTTTGACCCTGGCAGATCACAAACGAAAAACAAGAAGGCAGACAGCGGCGGCAAACCAACGCAAGAATCCGTGCCCAAGAGTGCCGTTCCCGGAGACCTCTTGTCCTTCGGTAAGCTCAGAAACCGAGCCTTGTCGAACACAAAATTTTGTTGCACTTCGACTTCTCAGTGGGTGAAGCAATCCCCTGAGCTGGAAGAGCACACGAGCAGGCTTGGCGCGCTTGGCGCGCGCCGCGCCACGCCAAACGCGCCAGGCTCCAGGAGCCACACTGCTCGAGCTTTGGCTTCACGGTAGGTGACTATCCGCCAAAGACGTGTACTAGTAAATATTCGTCTTTAGGTTTGTTTTATTATTTTGCTTGTTAGTTGTCGACCGCACATATCCCTAACTCTCGGCGGCCGGGACCCTCTTGCAAAAAAAAATATCTGCACGCTGCTCAAGGTACGGCACACATTAGACGTTAAACCTGCAGTGCATTGAGCGCAGTAAAGTGCAGGTGCCATGAATGCAGCCAAGCACTGTTCACGGGCTAGTGTTTTATAATTTCTTATGACTTATGTCTGACAAGCATACCCAGTCGACGTCCCTCTCCGTCATTTCGTGCATTTGGCGCTTTCGGTACTCTTCTTTTTCCTTCTCGTGGGCGGCTTCGATCTCCTCCTCACGCTCGGCGTACGTCTGGATGAAGCCCTCGTTGACGGCCAGGTTTCTCTGCAACTGCTGGATCTCCTTCTCCTTGGCTTCGACTTCCAGCTCCTGCGCTGCCTTGCCCTTCTGCGACGCAACGAGGCAGGATGCGATGATGATGGGCACGATCAGCATCGCCGCGACGCCCATGATCAGGGGGATGAGAAGCTTCTGGCTCTTGTGTCCTCTCTGTGCGTGTGTGTGCATTTTTTTGCATGTGCGCATAGACCCGTTCACGGCACCTCCCGCACAAGAGGCGCTCACGCTTCTGTCAGTTTCGGGTACACAGAAAAAAGCTCCCGCGGGTTTGCGAGTAGGGGCCCGTGTTCAACTGGAGTGGTGCCGTCTTGGAGCATCCGAATGCCGGATGAACAAGCTTCTTGGTGGATGGAAGGTGGCGTCACCCCAAGCTTGTTTCCCCGGGTTGAGGCAGTCACTCAACATTCCCTTGCGCTAGTGATACCGGTTGCAACGACGTGTTCTTACTTCTTTCTTTCTTCAACTTCTACAACGGGATGTACTTCACCTCGAATCCCTTTCCAGCAAGTCATGATCGGGCTGTGCTGCGTCCTCAAAGATTGTTACATATCCCTTTAGTGCGGCTTTTGGGTTGGCACCCAAAGCCTTGCTGTATCTGGCAGCTGAGCCTGCGAGCGTTTAACCACGTTGGTATCTCATTGTAGCAGTACGGCGGCGAAATGCGCAGTTTAATGTTTAGACAAAACACTGCTTCCACGCTGTTCAATGCCAGTATCAAGTCTTCTTTGAAGAGTGTCTTCACAGTGGAGTGTAAACGAGGCATACCCCCTGGACCGGCTCCAGTTGATCCGTGATGAAGAAGGCCGACGAATCAACCCAAATGGAGTCTTGAAGCACTGTGCCGACAGCGTACGAGGTTGCTGCTTCGAGCATCAGTGGTTCAAAGTCGTTCGCGATCGCCTGTTGGGTGTTTACGAGTGAACAGGGCTTTATCACGGAACCTTCTTTGCGCCTGGCAACACCCGGACGTAGCATCACTCGAACTTTGCTTCACCAGAACCTAGCAACGCCCTCACTTAGCTGCTAATCGGGGTGTGGGTACGTACCCGAATGCTACTGTTACCTCTAGTCTCGCTGGGCGGTCTTTAGCGGCGCACGTTGATTTCTGGAGTGGCCGGGTGTCCTTTTGACAGCATGAGAAGACTGTCCTTTATGCTCTGCGCGTACTCAAGGGGGTGGTTACACGAGGTAACTATCGATGATCGTCGGTGGGTTTGGTTATTATCCACATCTTTTTGCATAATTCTCTGTGGCTTCGTGCACTTGAACACGGTTCGGGGCTGCTCTGCATACGAATCCAATGCAATTCTTGCTAGTGGGGATTGCTCGAAAGTTCCCCAACATGCTCTTTTCTGCATTCTCTGGTTCTGGGCGCCGTTTTCATCAATCTTGGGTCGTGCTCCGTCAAAAAGTGCTGCGGGGAAGATGATAACTGGGGACTGCGTTCGGCTCTCGATTTGACTACGCACTACTAAAAGCCAGCGGGCGGCCAGGCAGCAAGCAACACTGTCCTGCAAAGGATTGACCGGCCTGCTCCGGCCGGGCAGTGTCGGTTTGATCAAGGGCCAGACCGACAACAGACAGCCTGACAGGAGCGCCAGTAGACTGGAAGAGTTGGCGGAAAACTGGGCCTGAATCGAGTCCCGCACGCCGGCCCCAAAAAGGCAAAGCACCGAGTCCACACGCCGAGCGTGTACAGAGGGGAGTTGTCGGTCCGCGCCTAGGATCTGCCCTGGTCGGCCGAGCAAGCTCGTCAGTGGCAGCTTTGAGGCGAGCAATTACACCTTGCCTTAGGACCGACTGACCCATGTCCAATTGCTGTTGACACGGAAACCTTCTCCACTTCGGCCTTCAATGTTCTCCATTGAATATTCGCTACTACAACCAAGATCTGCACTCATCCACGCTCCATCGAGGCTCACGCCAACGACTTCGCGGCGTGGACCACGCACTCCTACGCACGACAGCGCCATGCTAATTGTATTACGGTGAAGACGCGCTTGTCCACGGTTTCGTCTCGGTCTCTGTTAGTCTCATTTATTGTTTGTGTGGTTCACCTGTTTTGGTAGGTTTACACGCCACGCCGCCAGCGACGAACCTTTAGCGTTTATTGCGGCTCCAACCTTTGAGATTTCAACTGGCAGCCTTCCCAGTCTTTCCTACAAAGCAGGTGCACATATATAAAAGAAAATGAAGAGCGATACCTCCGGAATGTCCACCAGCGTCATTCGGACGAAAACGTTCCAGTAAGTGGGGTCGACTCGGGCGACGCCGTCGGCGGACTGTATGCGGCGTTGTAGTTGACGCTGGCACGGAAGGAGGCACCACGTTAAAACTGGTCGTAACATGAACACTAGCAAGCATGCTTGAGCGCCGAAGGCGCGTCTAGTGGAATCTCATTTCCGTTTCCACCATTTGACGTACGCGATGCCTCCTATTCCCATTCTCTACGAGGGTGGGTACTGCCGGCCGCTTTTCCCTTCATCCTTTTTCCGCCTCTCAGTCCTGAGTTCTCCACTGCGACAAGCGGTCTAGAAGCTCGAAAGAACAACGGAAAGAAAGGGATTCCACACGCACACTCTCACACACCCTCAGACATCGTACAAAGCACACAAATCACGGTGGACAAAGACGCAAGACGGCTCGCCTTCGCTACCATCACGCTCGCTTTGTGGCACGCACAAAGCACACACAACGCATGTATATATACGGCACAACACGTGGTCATGGCGAGAGTGGGGCGCGCGGGTGTTCTGCAAAATATCATATCATCGCATTTCTTACTGCATTCTCGGGGTACGCCGCATGTTCTGGAACACGTCGAGCAGGAGCCTGACGTAGTTGCCACATCGCCATGCTCTTATGGTTTGGTGGGGGGAATTGGTAGCCACTTGACGTGAAGCCCGCCCGTGCAGTACCACCGTCGAAACAGCAGCGGCGAGAGTACCCGGTACACTGATAAAGTGCAGCCCTCGCTGTTTTCACAAACCTCGCAAGAAGTACGCGACCGAGAGAAGGAGGGGGACGCGACCCAGAGACCCGGGCTAAGTAGCCTGGAACCGTACCCCCCCGTGTATAAGATACCTTTTTCCCTAGCTGGAAAAGGCATCTTACACACGAGAGGTGGGAAGGTTGCATATACTACACGGGGAGGGTGGGACCCCCGAAAACCCGTATTGCGTAGTCTTGTGTGCACTTTTTGCGTATAAGTCGAACGGATCACAAAACAACGCAAAATGCACGTTCCATACACAGACGCCCCAGTCATGTCGTCTCGTGCCCAGAAAGTTGCGTCTCTGCACGCCCACTATGCCACCTGCGTGAGCAGTCTACATCTCGCAACGTCACAACGTGGTAAGCCACAACCGACAGGTGGAGTTCAATGTGAAGACACAAGAGGGGACGACAGAGCCCTGGCTGCAGTAAACACGAAGAAAGCGCGCGCGAGAGAGACTACGGCGGGCGGAAGTCGCTACGTCGGAAAACCGCGGCCCTGTCACAGAGGATGACTGCGCCGATAGTGGCGCAATCGGAGGCGTTCTGGCTGGCGGGCTGACGGCTGGTTCAATCAAACCCGAAATTACTACTCTGAGAAAAAGTCGTAGTTTAGTGTTCGGGGCAGATTTTTGCCAGGTTTACTCTCCCTTTAGCCCCTTTCACCCAAAAAGACTTGATGCTAGCATCAGAAATGCATGAGAGGCAATAATCTGCAAATCCTAGAGAAAATAAACGTCAAAAAAAAGAAAAGCGCAAAAGCCCGAAAAGAGAAACTCCTGGTGATTTCAGATACTAAGTAGCAACTTACCGTAAACAGAAATAAGTTGGACCAGATATATGTTGGACCGACAATATGTTGGACCGGACAAAAGTTGGACCGCACGACGACTTACCAGTTGGACCATTTTGTCCGGTCCAACATATGTCCGCCCGGGCACGTTTCCACTTAGGCGGGGTTGGGCCGAGGGGCATCAGGTGAAATAAGAAATGTCCCTTGCCAAATGGGTAGTCAAGCGCCGGTGTTCTAGAACCTGCGCGGCAATGCGTAACCCGCCGTGTCCCATCAAGCACTCGCAACGAAGCACGCTGCCCATGGTCCAACCATTGGTAGCCATGACCCTGTGGTTGGTAATCACAAGCGGAAGGATGCTTGATCGCGATCGGTTGTGGTTGTCGTGCCGAGGGCCCATTGCTTTGGTAGAGCAAACGCAAAAATGCAGAGTGTAAACGAGGTGGATCGAGGTTGGCTGACAGTGAAGGAAAAAATGAGCCCAGTCTACCGACAGAGTGTTTGCACTTTCTAGCGCTCAGGTTCAGCAGACGCCTTCACTATTCCTCTGAGTTGCTGACGAAGGACGTAGTCACAGCGCCAGTCACTCGGGCAACAGTAAGCAGCCTGAACAGCACAGGGCCGGACGGCCCCTTTTTCCCGCCACTGTCTTCCCGTCATCGAGTTTGACAGAATCGTCATAAAACCGCTTCGCGCCTCCTTTGGACAGCGGTCTCTCGTTCCCGTCCGCTGACCATTGCCTGATTGCACCGTTCAAGCCGTACGCCCTTACGTAGTTCACGATCTTTTCTCGCAGTTCACTGGGGGAATCCAGACAAGTCAAGTCACCTGAACAACACAGCCGAACAGGTTGGGTTTAGGGGGGCGGCGCAGAGCAATCATTAGGGTGGCGGCTGCGGCGCAATGCCCCACTCGTGAGTTCCTCTCTCGTTAAGTACATAGTACAAGACACAGGTTTCCCTCTTCTTCCCGTTCTTGTTGAATAACTCTGCGCCTATCTGTTGACGCTGACGGATTCCTTGTCGGTTTCGCACCACTTCACCCCCTTCTTGCCGTGGCGAAGTGCCGCATCCTTTGCCTTGTTCTTGTCGCGCACTTCTGCTTGGATCGCCAACGCCTGCTTCTTTGTCACCGCGCCGTTTCCTGCCACGGCTTGTTCGAGTGCTTGTGGCGGGCTCATGCGCGACTATCAAACTACAGAGGTGAAGCGAGTGCTGTTCAGTGGCCAGCCGCGAGATTTCACTAAGTACACAGGACCCCCCTGGCGTCGTCTCGAAATCTCTTCTTCGCCTTTGGGGATGGCTGCCAGGGACACTTTTTCGTCAACCCAGTGAGTCTACGCTCTGTCGCACAACTGTCGTTGTTGTACGCCATAGCATGCAACAAGTTATTCGCCCCTTTCATCACATCGAGACCTCGCGCCGGTTCATCACCGAACATGTCCCGCACGAGTTGCCGCTCACTGCAGAAGTCCCCTGGCGCGGAAGCAGCTGCAGCAAACTGCGCAGCAACAAAATGCCAAAAGTTCCTCGCTGTCTGAGGACAACTCGGCTCAAAAACTGTGACGTGACGGGCCCGTCGCCTGAGCCCGTCGGTGAACATGTAGATGAGGCTCAAAACGTGGAGCCTCTGCTGGTTCACGCGGTCTGCAAAAAACTTTTGCAGCGCAGGCACTGACTTACCTCGTGCGCCACTGACAGCAATCCACGACAAAGCCCATTCAAACATGCGCTTGTCCCCGACAACACGCGTGAGCGCGTAGGCTGCAGCCGTCAGTCCACCGAAGCGAATGCCGCTCACTTTCTCCCAGAACAAGGAACCTTGCAGAACAACGGACTTTTTACGCAGCCACTGCGTGAAAGCCGCGTTGTCGTGGATGTAGCCGGACAGCTGCTTTAGCTTTGAAGCGAGGTCGCTGTCGCTGCCCCTGTCTACCTCCGTACCGCACCCCAGCCCAGTAGCTAAGGACTTCTGACTGAGGTGACAGCGGTGCTGCACTCCAGCTCCTCGTAGACCAATTACGTGCAGATGTTCGCCTCTATCGGCAACATGCGAAGTGAACGAAGATGCGCTGATTGCGTCAGGCTTTGTATGCTTATCGGGATACCTTCGTCTGCGGATTCCTGCGCCAAATAATCTGCTGCGCGTACAGGTTGTCGTGTGCTGAGGGGACATGCACTGTGGAGACTCCGACCGAGAACGTCTGCAGGAAAGGGACAACGGGAATCGTCGACGCGGCTGAAGGAGGAGAAGGGAATACCGGGTCCCAACAATACCCACTCGTCACCGTCGTAACCGAATACAGTCCCAGAAGAAAGCTCCATTCCCAACAATTCGAGCTTGGAGAACAGATTTGCCAAATCCATGTACCCCACACTCATCTGGATACCGTTGCACGTGACCGCAACGTGCGTAACCGGTTCGGCAGGGGGCGCGACAGCTGCGACATTGGCTGGGTCCATGGTGGTGCTGAAATCATCCTCTTTTTTCCAATGTGGTTGTGTTAACACTCTCTAAAAAAAACTGCCCACAGGTAAACCGCTAAAACAGGTGCACTACAGCATCTGCCTGCTGACGACCTCACAGAAAATCGTTCTAGATCACAAGAAATCAGTAAAAATCACAAAAAATCGTTCTAAATCACAAGAATCACACGGAATCACAACAGATCACATGACAGCCCATGATAATTTGTGATCCTCCCCGTCGACCCGATGACCATGGCCACCCCACTAGAGGGGTTTTTTAGGAAACTTGCGCCAAAGAAATGCGTAGGTTTGTTCTACTATTTTGCTTGTTAGTTGTCGACAACTTTTTTTGTATTGAGGTGTCATTCAGATGCAAATCCAAAGCCGCCCGAAAGACTGTGGAGGGGGCCAGAGGAACGGTAGAGGGTATACCCGGATTTCGGCTTGCAGGGATCCAGTGCGGCTTGTGCTCTCCACCACGCGGTCGAAGACGATGCGGTTGTAGATGGAAGGGTCGGAGGAGAGGAAGGTGTCGACCTGGGGAAGCATGGAGAGGCGGAAGTACGTTTCTGCCGCGAACTCGTCCCAGTTGATGTTGGGCTGGGCTTCGGTGAGGGTCTCGATCATCTTCGCCTCCTCTTCGGCGGCTCGGAGGTTGTAAGCGGTGCCGTACGCCCGGCGGATGAGGTCGCGGTCCAATAGCCCGCTCCCGCCGTCAAGGTAGCAGCCGCTCGAGCAGAGCATTCCGAAGGAGAACGACACGTTTTTGTTGACGTATTCCGACCGGATACCCTCCGCAATCTTCTGCTCGGCGGTCACCTTGTTCGTCATCGGCACCTGCCCCGCGGCAAGCGCGAGCGCGAGAGACAGCACGAAGCTCCGCATCGTCGTATTATACTTCTTTCTCCCTTTTTTCCCCCCCCCCGTTTCTTCTCTACCCCCCTTTTTTTTTTCTCTTCTTCTTCTTTCCCCCCCCTTCTGGCAATCGTGTCTTGTGATCAGTTTTGAACGGAGGGTTTCCGTGGTGGACTGTACTACCTGAGGTTCTTCCTTCCGTATTTCGGTTTGGATGTCACCTTGTCCGCCATCGGCACCCGCCCCGCGGCAAGCGCGAGAGACAGCACGAAGCTTCGCATCGTCGGATTATGCTTCTTTCTCCCTTTCCCCTCTCTGTTTCTTCTCCACTCCTTGTTTTGTCATCTTCTTTCCCGCCCCCCTTCTGGCAATCGAGCTTTCTGATCAGATATGACGGAAGGTTTCCGTGGTGGACTGTATTAGTCATTTCCGCTCGGGTTGATCATTTCTGCTCGGGCAGCCGTCCGAGAGCATTCTGAAGGAGAACCGACACCTTTCTTTGTGTCGACGTATAACGTATTCCGACCGGACACCCTCCGATCTTCTGCTCGGCGGGTTACCGTCTTCGTCATCGGCACCCGCCCCGCGGCAAACGCGAGCGCGAGACACAGCACGAAGCTCCGCAAGCGTCAAAGAGTCACGAAGTGAACCGACAGTCTGAGACCGATCTGAAGTAGCACGAAGCTCCGCAGGCGTCAAAGAGTCACGAAGTGAACCGACAGTCTGAGACCGATCTGAAGTAGCACGAAGCTCCGCAAGCGTCAAAGAGTCACGAAGTGAACCGATAGTCTGAGACCGATCTACTTCGTTCCCATGCACAGAGAAGAAGTGTGTAAACGGATTTTTGCCTGGAGGCTTTTCGTGTTATTCTGCAAATGCTTTGAGCTATCGTTGTGTCTGTGCTTTCAGTCGTCTTCTTAACCATGGTTAAGTGCGCAAATGGTAAGAAGAAAGCGGGCAGGGAAATGGAGTGAGTGTCAGTTTTTACGCTACTTTCTTTTGCGCAAGCACGCTTTGGAATTACACGAGCCTCATGTACATCTGGTTTTCGTGCGGAGTGTAAATGTTCAGTGGTATGTATTCACTGTAGCTTCAACAAAAAGGAAAAGGCTTGTATTGGTGTTGTACCGTCCCACATGGGGACAAGGCTTGTATTGGTGTATCATTCCCGCATGGACCGTGTCCTTTTTCGAAACCTGACGGTCTTTTCCGTCGTTCTCGTCGTCGGGAAAGCTTGTTCGTCTGCGCGTGTGTAGCATGGATTTCATCACAAATCGCTCCAGCCGTCTCTTTTTCATCATGTACGCGTTTCTCGATTGCAATTTGTTTCTGCGGCTGCCGGCTTTTCCCGTGACACCTTTCATGGGTGACATGTTCAAGGGGGAGGGTAGGTCGTTGGGTTTTAGTATTTTTGTGAACTAACAACTGTGTAGAAAGAGTAGTGTTGGCACTCTTTCTGTTAAGTTCCCTCGTAGCTCGTCGGGACAGGGCACTCCAGTGAAACTGGGTATGTTACCGTTTCAGGTTTGGGTCTTGAAGGCATTGTCACATGCGGACTGTGAGACCTTTTCTCCCACGAACCGTGAGCCAGCTTGGGGGGTGACCGTAGAAAAAGAGGTGGGAAAAGGGAAGGGAGTGCACGACTCCTGCTGTTGGAGGTAAGATTCTCTTTGTAGTGACATGATCTTTATGTATGGTGTTAGTTCGCTCATTGCGCGGCCTACATTTCTGGAACACAATGCAATGTCTCGAAAAAAAAGAATTGGACCGCGGGAACCTGTCCTTCCGAGCCGGAGGCGACAAAGAAATGCAGTTTTGTTTTATAATGCTGCTCGTGTTGTCACTACATGTATAGCAGCGGCCGCCAAAACTTGCCGCGACACATGCAATTTTACTTCCCTTTTCTGGGCCCGTTAACAGCGACGGACATCGCTTCGTGGTGCAAAAAGAGGGGTGAACTTGGTGAAACAGGGAGAAGAAACAGAGACTTGGATGGAGAGGACGCAGGCGTGCGTCGGGGCCCATGAGGAAGCACCGGCCGCCATGCAAGATGTCTGCCCTGGAAAGAAGCACCCACCTACTCGCTGGTGTTACACCTGGGTTGGGGGATAATAAAACCTCGGGGAGAGAAGACTGCGCGTTTTTCCCGTTCAAAAGAAATTATCCCTCGGGACAATTGCCTAATTGTTCTTTCTTAGAGGAATGGTGTACTTTTTTTAGAGTGCAGTTTTTTATCGGGATCGACTGTCCAGGGCTAAGTTGGTTGGAAACGTCGGAAGGCGCCGTCTGCTGAACGGACCCACCACTTTACGCGGGTTTCGTCTGTGTGTCTCTGTCTGGTGTCCGTTGTCGGGTCCGGCTTCGGCTCTCCCTGAGAGCGGAATGGCAGAAGCGGGAAATAAAGCTAGCTCGACGACATCATCTACTGAGTGGACAGTCATCGAATCAGTCCAAGCCCTGCGTGCACGGCACAGGGTGGGGTCGTTCGCACCCCCGGGCGAGGAACTGACGCGGGCCAGTACTCGGGCACCATTGCCGCTTTACTAAACTAACTCGACGACATCACCTACTGAGCGGACACGAATCGCATCAGTCCAAGCCCCGAGTGCACGGCACAGGGTGGGGTCGTTCGCGCCGCCCACCTGTTTTCGGATGGACGAAAAATCCCGGGCGAGGAACAGGCTCCAGTACTCGGGGCTCCAGCCCCACTCCTCCTCGCCCGGCTCGCCGTCGTCGTCGACCAGCGCCACTTGGTACACGATGTACTGCGCAGCTGCCGCCGCTTCGTCCCCGCGTTCAGCTGGCAGGCGGCACCACCCGACGGGCCTGAGGCCCCGCCGCTGCCTGCCCTCCACCGCCGCAGCCTCGCACGGGCAGTACGCCACGTCGACCTGCGCAGAAGCCGCGGACAGCGAGCCGACGACCCGGACGCATTCCCCGAAGATGGTGAAGAACCGCTGGCCTTCGGTGCCGACGCTGCCGGCGAAGACCTTCCCGGTCGAGATGCGCGTGCGGGGAGCGGGGAACAGCGCCGCGTGGACGGCGCGCGTGAAATGCAGGCAGTTTTGCAGGTGCCCCGCGACTCTGCGCGACGTGTTCCAGGAGACGAACACGGCGCTGCCGAGGACGGCCATGAGGGTGCCTTCGGTCCTGTGGATCGCTTGCGTCGTGGTCTGCAGCGCGGTGTTCACGAACCCCTTAAACGTCACCGCCGCGCAGTGGGCGATCGTCCCGAGTGTTATGCACGCAAACGTGGCAGTCGGCACCATGTCGAACGCATCAGCCCCCGAACTTGTCCGGGGATGCCGCCCCAGTGAGCTCGTCGCCATGTTTTGTTTCGGCGGCACGTCCGGCAACGCCTTTCCCCCCATGCGGGTGCAACCGCGCCGCAAACGTCTTCGCCGCGAAGACGGTGATGACCGTCTCCCCTATGCCCTTCAGCACCGCCATCTTTTCCAGCGTCGCGACGGTATCCCCCCAGCCGCCCCATCTCGCTCCTGGCTCCTCGTTGTCGGCGCGGAAGCAGCTGCTGCCGCCTCTTTCAACTGGAGAGTGCCTCTGCGGAAGCGGTTGCTCTGCAGAGAGAATTCCCTCTGGTAAAAAACACCGTTGCTGAGTCGGTCGCCCTGCGGGGCAAGCTACCTCACTGGCGCGTGCAGGTGCGCAGACAGTCTTTCGGTCCGTCGGTGGTCTGGGGTCACGCATCCCCAAAGGTAACGCCGCAGTGTTGTCACCGATACGTGCCTCGCAAGAGGAGGCTGTTTCGCAGCTCTTCGCGGCCCACAGGCTCGGAGTGCACGGGAGAAGCCCCGTCCACGCTTGTTCGACTTCCGCGGCGAGATCCGGCAGCGCCGCGACGCACCCCGGGAGGCACTGCGACTCCAACCGGGCGGCGGTGTTCACGGTGGGGCCGAAGTAGTCGTACCGGTCTACGATGGTGTTTTTTTCGACGCTCACGGGGCCCCTGTGCACGCCGATGCGGAGGCGCAGCCCGCGCCAGGTGGGCGGCGCGGCCGCGCAGTGCGGTATGGTGAGGAGGTGGGCCGGCCAGCTGGCGGTGTACAGCGCGGCGTGGACAGCGAGGGAGAACTGCACCGCGGCCACGGGCTCGTCGAAGGCGGCCATGAACGAGTCTCCTATGGTCTTGACTTCGTACCCGTCGTACTGCGCCAAGGCAGCCCGGACCAGGGCGTTGTGCAGCTGGAGCGAACGCTTCATCTCATCCCCGCACGCGTTCCAAATCGCGGTGGACTGCACGATGTCCGTGAACACAATCGTCGCCACCCCGTCTCCACCAACCCCACCCCCCGCGAGCCCCGGAGCTCCCTGCCTGGGGGGCGCGGCCTGGATGTCAAGCCCCAGCCCATCGGCCTGGTCGAACAAAGCGTCCGGCAGGTACGGTCTGTACGCCGTCAGATTCGCGAGAAGCTGCTCCAGTGCCCCTGCCAGCTCGGCCGGCAGGTTTCCCGCCGAAGCGACGTTGAGCCTGTCGCGGGCGCCGGGCAGATCGAACGCGGCCAAGGCGGACGCGATGTCGTTCGCGGCGTGCACCGAAGCCTCGACGCGTATTTTTTCCGACATCACCTGGTCGGAGAACCGGCGAGTGAGGATGAAGTCGACGAGGAAGACCAGCAGCTGGAGGGGGAACGTTGGCGCACGGCGGTTTGTCGCACAACTCACCGCCCTCGACACACACCTTCTCCGACCGGGTGGCGTACGAGGGGAAGATGCCTGGGATATCGAACACGCCGAAGCGGAACGCCTCCTCGGCGGAGATTAAAAAAAGCCAGAGGACGACGAAGTGCATCACGTGCGTGGCCTTCGCCCTCTCCCCGGAGAACAGCAGCAGGTCCAGCACGATCATGAAAATCGGCCACCATCGCGGGTCGTTTGTCGACGCGTTCAACGAGTCGGTGGCGACAATTGCGAGGCACTTGCAAACAACGATCAAGTCGACCACCGCGTTTGGGATAAGGTGCAGCACCGCGATGACGCTCAGTGTCACCGCCGACAAAAATATCGAAGCCCCCGCGCAGATGTTGTACCCGGGCCAATCCCATATCAGCGGGAACAGGCACAAGCACACCCCGCCGACGCACGACTGCTCGATTACCCACACCTTCTTGCGCCTTCTTTCGGCTTCAGGCTCGCCAGGCACCTCGATCCAGCTGAGAAAACGGTCGAGGAATCTCCATTTCATCAGAGAGTTTCTCGTTGTTCAACCAACCTGTTTGCTAGACTATACAAGAGTGTAATGAGAGCGGTGTGTGATGATCATTGTGTACGGCAATCAGCCACGGCATTGCCGCGCTTTCAGTCTTAAACTTCTGAAGCGCGGCTTCAGAACTTTCTTTCCAAGCAAACAAAGGTCGCAACAAAAAACCACACCAATCGTCCCTCGGACACAAGTCGAAAGACAACAGGCAAGGAGTGCAATGTCAACTGGTATACTCAATTCACTTCTTGCCCACAGCCGGGGTGCAGCTTTCTGTCGTCCGTCCATCTAGCCCAAGAAGTCTGATTCAAAATAAGCCGTATACTCAATGCAGTTTCACTGTATTTCACTGGTTATTCGTCGTCTTGTTGCGATAGTGGGGAGTCATTTGCAAGCAAATGAGTACCACACTATTACCAAAAACTCACAAAGGTTTTCAAGAATTCATTCTGGTTATTCTACTGGGAGAGCTAGTTATAAACTAGCACTGCTAGGTATGTGCTAGTTGCTAGTTATGTCCGAGCAAGTTATAAATTTCACTAGTCATTGAGCTATTTAATAACTAGTGAACCCCCATAATTAGTGCGTCGTGTGTGGATAGACAAAGGAGTCCTCAAGGCGTTAAGGGCTGTGTACTCCACTATCAGTTATGCAAAGAATCTGTGACGATAATCTGCATCGCCGGCGGCGCGGTTATCTTTTCGCACGTGATGTGTCATGCTTTCGCCTCTTTAGCTCATCTTGATCGTCGCGCTCAAGTGCGCGCTTGGTGCCTCGCTTCTCCTTCGACTGCTTGTCCAGGTCCATCGGTTGCGCGTCGATTTCTGCTTCTTCACGGCGCTTGGGCGATGGCCGCCCTTCGATGGGCGCTCCTTTACGCCGTTTTGTTATCGGCTCCCCACGAGTTTCGTGTCGGGGGACTCCTTCGGGCACGTACCACGGGTCCCCTCCCTCCACTGCCTTTTTCCTTCCTCGTTGCGTCGTCAAAAATCGTCCATCCCGCCGCACGCTGCGCTCGCGCCCTCTGTATATCGGGAAAAGATCCATCCCCCACGCCTCGCCGTTGAACGCGTGCCGAGCCGCCGTCAGTTTCGTCTCGAGTACCACCACGGAAGATCGGCCGTATCTCGTACAGATTAGGTACCACGCGAAGCCGTCGCTGAAGCCGATCCACCTGCACTTAATGTTCACCGAGGACTACCAGTCGCCCGCGTCTAGAGCCGGAAGTACTACTTCTCGTTCACTCCGCCGCACTTCGTCCCTGCCTGTGTCGTCGAACAGCGCCTCGGTGGCGACGGGAGCCGTCCGGGCCCATGCCCTGCCGGTGGTGCTCGTTTCTATTCAGCACGATGCCTGCTCTCAAGCAGCACCTGTTCGCCTGTCCCCAGGGCCCGAGCAATCACAAAGCGACGGCCGCCAGCTAGTGCGCAGCCAATGCCCTCCCCCAGCGATCGCGACGAGGATTGGATGTCACAACCACGACTCGACTACCCCGTGAGGCACAGCGGGGCTCCCACCGTTCTCAACGACCCTATCTTCTCCAGTTTCCTTCCTGGCAGAAGCGGTCCTGCGCCGTTTCGCTCCAAGCGCATCCTCAACGGTTTTCAAAAGTCTTGCGAGCACCCTCGCACGCATGCACAACCGTGTCCCGTCCGTCGTTGCCACTAAACTGCCCGGTAGATCGAGCCCGGTGTAGACTTCGAAATCGATTGCGAGCCCACCGTCGAGACGTCACCCGCTACCGACCAGCACATCCCATCCAGCCAATGCTGTAGCGCTCGAAACCACCTCTCTCCTCCGACCGCCGCGAAGATCTCTGGTTCCGCGATTGGTTCGAGCCCCAGCCGGCGCGGGGGGCAGTCGTCAGGTTGCAGTTGCCTCCGGGGGTGGGCGACCCCCGGTCTGATCCTTCTTTTTCCAGGCGGCGTCTCTCGTGCATGACCTCCGTGTGCAGCACTTCAATGTTGATTCGAAATCCGTATTCGTGCAGGCACGGGGGCATACTGGTGCCGCCTTCCTTTAAATTCGCTCGTATGCCCGGCATTGCCACCAACACCTCCCGTCTCCCCCCCGCAGCTTGGCTGCACGTGACTCGGTCATGACCGACCCAGCCACGACCTCGGCAACGTCCCGTGCAGCCGTCAGTGTAGTCGACGCCTTGAGTCATAGGCGTTCGTCGCGTCGTAGTCAATTCCTGCGACGACCCCTCGAAATCGGTGCGCCTCTTCTCAAGCTCCCCCAGTCGGATCAATTTCCTCAGTGCCCTCGCTCCCCCTTGCTCTGCCTCACCAGCCCCCAGCACGTTCCGTGCCTCGTCCTCGGCACCGTCAAAGTCTTCCGTCCAGCGTAGACCGAGCTTCTTCGCATGCTCGGCCATACGCTCGTCGAATATTGTCGCGACACGAGCCCTCCACGCCGGCCTTTTTCGCCACACTTCTGCGATCATGCCGAGCGAGCGATACGGCAGCACAGTGTACGGGTCTAGAGTGTGGGCTTTGTTCAAAATGCCCAACACAACCTCCTGCGCCCTATGCAATCTCACCGGGTCCCAGACACCTCTGAGTAGCGCTGCGGTGAACCTCCCCAACCCCCGCACCGTCGGGAGCGCGAACTCCGAGCCGTAGGTCGCCGCCGGTACCACTGCCATTGCCGCTAACCCCGACGTTTGCGGCATCGACACCGGTAGAGCGCCCAATCGTTCGGTCTCCTCTGCACGCTGGTCGTAGCGCAGGTTCGTTGTCCTGCGCGTCCGCTTCGTGACGGGGGAGAATGGGCCTCCTCGGGCCGTTGCGCGACATTTACGCGCGACTACGAAGGCGATACAAGCTGCACATGGGGATGGGAGGTCACCAACGCAGGGCTGCCCCTGAGCGTGATCCTCATCAACGCGCTGTTGTCCATCGTGGTGCGCAGAGTGGACGACGTGGGAGGCGTGACGAGCGAACTTTTCGCGGACGACCCCACCCTCCTGTCACGTCTTAGGGAAGCATGCTTACAGGACGCCTTGCGGAAGGTCGACCAATTTCGTGCAAACACCGGCATGTCGATCGGGACACCGAAGACGCACGCTTTCGGGACGCCGAAGGGGTATGAGGCGAAAGTTGAAGATAGGTGACGCCGACATCACGACCAGGGAAGAGCTGACGATCGTAGGGTGTCTGATCGCATCGATCTGCCGTAAACTTGCCGTGTAGTGGCCACCCACCTTCATCGCCACCATACCGTCCGCTTTCTTCTAGGTTGCTTAGGTGTCGACTATGGCGACAGCTGCAAGAACGCCGACTTGAGGAGTAGGAGACCCGGGCACTGCTGCAGGAAAGGGCACCACCGGGCGCCGTGGCGAGAGGAGAAGAATCAACAACGAAGAAGAGGAAGGCGGAGCCGGAGGGCCCCGCGCCAGCACCGAGACAGGCGAAGCGAGAGAACGTGGTGCTCGTTCTGCCGGAAGCAGTGGGAGGCAGCGAGAACCATCAACATCAACACCGACGTCAGCAGCGAAGGTCGAGCAGACGGCACCAACGCCAGCGAAGAAGCGGCAATCGGACTCCGCGGCGGAGCCGGTACCGAAAAGGCGCAAAGGACGCATCGAAGTGCAATCGAAGGCAACGGGACCATCGCCCAAGCGCCGAGAAGCAGCAGAAACGACGCGCAACCGATAAACCTGGACGAGCAATCGAAGAAGTGCGTTGTTTTGTTCGAAGAAGCGAAGCACAACGCGCGCCTGAGCGCGACGATCAAGACGAGCTAAAGAGGCGAAAGCATGACGCGAAGAGATAACCGCGCCGTCGGCGATGCAGATTATCGCCACAGATTATTTGCATTCTAACCCAAGCTACAATGGCGGTTTACGGCCAGCAGACCGGAGACCCCGAAACCCCCATAAAATTGAAATCGCGGGTCCTCATAGAAGGCTCTCCAGAGGCATCTGATGGCGTATTTGAACGCAGAACCATGTTTTTGGGAGGGTATGGGCCTGTACACCGACCCCAGTGAACTATGCAGACCACGGAAGTAATCGCGCTTTGTTGGCACAGTGGAAGTTCCGCATCTTGTTCTCCAAGTGAGCAATCCTTCCTTTTTACGTGCCTGCGCTGCCGATGATTGGCTCCTTGCCTCCAACTTCTGCCTCAAGGTTTGGGCGACGATCAAGCGGCGGGGAAATGAAGTGAGTGTCAGTTTTTTTTTTCCGCAACTTGTAACTTACTTCTTTTGTGCGCAAGCACGCTTTGGAATCGCACGAACAACCTCATGTAAATCTGGTTCTCGTGCGCGTGTAAATGTGGACAAAAAGAAAAAGGCAAAGACCCGCGTTGTTGTTGAATGGTTCCCGCATAGGGACCTTGTCCTTTTTTCTGAAAACCGACGATCTTTTCCGTCGTTCTCGTCGTCGGGAAAGCTTGTTCGTGTGCATATGTAGCTTGGTTGATCACAAATCGCTGGCAGCCGTCTGTATCATGACATACGCGTTTGTTGATTGCAATTTGTTTCTGCCGTCAACTTGTTTTCTTGATCGAACGGGGTGAGGATAACACACCTGCCATCCCTCGTCGCATGTTACGTGGGGAAAGTTCGTGTCGACCCGTTAAGAAACGGCGATATTTGACTAAATATTGCCCATTTTCAATGGGCCACAAAGGAAAAAGATGCTAGCCACAATAGCCACGAGGTATTGTGGGCAAGTTGTGGGGTGCACAGTACTGGTGGCTAGAGAGCTAAATTTGAGAAAACTTTAATGTTACCCAACCCTCGAGAATTGGAGCTGGCGTCTTCTTGGGGAAGAACACCGACCATGAGGCTATGACTGTCGCCGGGACTATCACGCCACCAGCCCGAAAAATAATAGGGAAGGTGTGACTGACATTCTTTGATCCTGTCGGTTCGGGCTTGTTCAGGAGTGCTACCTTTTTACCGGGATACTACTAGTCGTAGAAGCCAGCCCCACCCCGAATTATTCTGGTGTCGATTCGAGGTGCTCATCTAGCCATGCGTCTTGCTCTTATTCCCTCAGTAAACTGCAAGACCCGGAGTGTCTTTCCCCCCCCCGAAAAGAGTTTTCGGTTCCTGGCCGGAGGCGGAGGAGCCAAAACCGCTGAAAGGAAGGAGGTCGTTGTGTATTGGTCTGGCTGAGAGGGGGGAAATCGTAGTTTCGTGTTCAGGCGCTACTTGCCTCTCACGTATGTTTCTTCTTCGTGGGGATAGCAGAGGGGGGAGGAATATTCTCTTCGCCCTTGCTATCTGCTGTCTGTTTGCGTTGACGCACCCACTATCCTCTTCACGCACTTTCGCTGCGCTTATTCTTTTTGCATGCCTGATTTCTTTCAAGCAATCCGAGTTTCGGCCCTCTCTCTGCAGGTAGATGTGTTTTTCCCCTGTTCACCTGGTGTTTTCGTCTTGAGTTAGATATTCTCCAAGCACGGACATGTGTAATGTGCAATGTCTCGTGACAAAGGCGTTGTGACGCGAGCTCCTTGACCCCACCTGGATGACTCCGGCGGGGCTTCTACGTCTCCCAGTAGTAGTAGTAGTTTGAACTTGATATGCAGGAACAATCTGTGACGATAGACTGCCCAAGTAGATATGCATGTCTCGTAGAAGTATGTGTCGTCCTAATCCGGGAACACGTGAGGGAGAAGAACGGAGCAATCTTTACAACCACAAACGGGTGACTTAAGGAAAATGCAAACGTTTGTTCTTCGCTTACACCACCGTGTGTTGCTTTCTCACTCAGGACTTTGACCTGTTGTGTTTGTGTGATTTGTCGTGTCGGGGTGACCCGCATGACCTCACGTCCGTTCAACACGTGGTTCGGTAGTTACAGCACTTGGGTTCCCTTCTGTTCTTTGTCGGGCAGCATCGTCGAGCATTTCCTTTCAAGCTGGCGCTTATGTAAAAAAAGAACTGGAGCGAGGGATCCTCTTTTTCCGAGGTGGGGGCGAGGAAGAGATGCAGTTTTGTTTTAGCGTTATTTGTGTGTGAGTGTGTGTGTGTGTGTGTGTGTGTGTGTTGAGAACCTATTTTAACGTGGCCCCCCTCTTAGCGAGAGTGCGTCCACGCGCGGTTTCTTCTAGGTTACTGCTGATGCTCCCCCGGGCTGCTGATGGGGGCCTGGAGTTTCATGCGGGCCGGAGTGGTGCTTGAGGCAGCATGGTCTTTCTTCCTCCGTCTCTCTGCACCGCTCTAGTCCATGAGGTCGGCAGTGTTCGGCTTCTGGACGTGGGCACTGTCGGCTGCGTCGCGCGCACACAAGTTCCTTGACTTCTCGTCCGCCCGGGCCCTTCTTCTCCTGGGGTCTAACCGGGCTCCGTGGGGCTTCCCTTCGAGTTCCTTCCCTGCGGTATTCGTCGACGTTTTTCGGCCTCGCCCGTCTGGCTCCGGGTTGCGACCATCCTTCGGGGTATGTTTCCTCCGGCTGAAAAGTAGCGGCCCATGCCAGGTGCTGCGGGAACAGCGGTGTCTCCTCTGCAGAAAAGTGATCGCTTTGTACATGCTCCCTGACACCCAGGATAACGTCCTCGGCCGCTCTCGTGATCTGCGCTCTGCACGATACTCCCCGCACAATGGTCCCTCCAAGCGACGTTAGTACTGTCGTCGGCGTGTCGAACCCGAAGTGCCATGGCCGCTTCGTCACCTTCGTGTATGAGCTTCCCAGCTCAATCAGGCTCAGTGCCTTCCCAAGGAGTGACTTCTGCAACTGTCGCAGCAGCAGCATCTGCTCCTGTCGGGGTGGCCGGCTCCGCTGCACTACGTCCATCGCCGCGTTGCTGAGCGCGTCCGCATCGCGGTTGCGCTCCCGCCGAACGTGTTCGACTGCCACTTGTAACCGCTGCTGGATGGCGCTTATGCGGGTACTTGCGCGGGTGAGCATCGGCCTTAGCTGCTCAGAGCAACTTGTTCGTCGTGTCACTTGGCCCACTGCGAGGGCGGAGTCGCCGCGGACCACGCAGCGCACTTCCCGCTCGACTCTTACTTGCTGAAGGAGCTCTAAGCTAGCCAGGAGTCCTTCATACTCCGCGACGTTGTTCGTGCGCACGTTTGGCAGGGGCAGTACAATCTCCGCTTCTTTCTTGCCGTTCCGGTACAATACAGCCCCTGCTCCCGCTACTGCAAAAGCGGTGCCGTTTCCACGCGCACCTCCGTCGAAGTACACTGCGATTCCGTCTTCGGCTTCTTCGTCCGGCAGCGTGTCCCGTGCTGTTGTCGGCTTGTTCCTGGGGACTTCGGGTGGCGGGGCGTAGAACCGATTCTTTACCGGGGGCAGCTTGCATCCCGTTTCCAACTCAAAGGCTACCGCTAGCTCCATGTAGCTGATTCCCGTTTCCTGCCCCGGCGACGCCCACTTGAGCGCTTTCAGCCAGCCCGTGAAAGCTGTCCAGAGGCTCGGGCCATGCTTCCATTTCGAGGTGGTTGCTGTGTGTGGGATGTCCGGTACGCTCAAGACCCGGGGGACCGTCGGTACCCATCCTCGCGGATACTCTACCGTCCGGTGGTGTCGCGTGGACCGATCCGCCAAACCATCCGCTTCCTGTCTGGCCACCAGTACCGCTACGAAGAACCTCTGCAGTCTCACCACTACACGGAGACGCTGGTGCTCGTCGATGGGCAGCGGGTATGCGTTTTGCGTTTGGGGGCACAGGGGGACTACTCCACAAAGACGTAGACACGGCGGCCAAGTTCCTTGGACGTTCTCCAGGTCAGCGTACTCCGACCTCGTTTGCGCCCACGCCGTGCACCTCCAGAAAAGGTGTTCGACTGTTTCTCGTTCCAGCGAGCCGCAATACTTGCACGGGGCCTCGAGACCGGTTCGCCCTGTGGCCGGTGTTGCCCCCGCAATTACTGTTCTCAGCATTCCTGCTTGATAAGCGGTCAGTGGCGTTTCCTGCGTCTCAAGAAGGTGCCTTGTGGCCCGCGTGTCGATGCCGTGTTGGGCTCCGTCGAAGTCTGCCGGCCTTCTTGTCGCTAGCTTCTTCATCTCCCGCAGACGCAGCGCTTGGCGAACGTCATGCTGCAGAAGCTTTGTGTTGCCCATTGACGCTGCATCGTGGGTCACCGTCTCTCCGGCATCGTTCTCGTACGTGACCGTCGTTGGCGCCGTCCACCGCCAACCTATGTCCACCAGTGCGTCCTTGAAAAAGGCGAACGGCCCCCGCACCTGTGCGAGCGCAGCATCTCGCTGCCACGCCACTTGCGCCAGCCTCCGGACATGATCCCATTTTTGGCTCTGCTCCGCCCACGTCGTAATCCTTCGGTATTGGGGAACTACGATTGGATCTAGCCTGTGTCCGTGGTGAAGGATGTGCAGTACAGCTTCTTGGGCACGGCGGGGGCCGCCTGTCCATACCGCCGCAGTGAACAGCCTTCTCAAACGCGCAGCGTCTGTCCTTCCGATGGTCGTCACAACTGCACCATAGTACCGCTTCGCCCCGGCTGCCATGCTGACTGCTAAATCTTTGGCCTGCGCGGGTAGCGGTAGGAGGGCGGCTCTTCTTAGGACCGCTTCTGCTTCTGCATTACGCTGTGTGATTCTGCTCGAGAGGGTGAGTCTTCTGTTTGGTGACTGGGGTTTTGTGGACAGCATCACCCCCAATGCGTCGAACTCAACCCGTCTGGCGAGCGTCACCGGTGGCGCTGCCGGTTGCAACGCCCTATCAAGCTCGGTGTATTGCACTGGCTCCAATGCACCCTGTGCTGTGGTGAAGCAAAAGGACTTCTTCTGCGCGCACACTCGCATTCCCGTTAGCCCGGCGAACTCGCTTGAACGTTGTACCGCCTCCTTCAGGTTTGCGCAGTTCTTCAGCAATGCGTAGAGATCGTCCACGTAAGACAATGGAATCGCTGCGTCAAGCTCAGCGATGTGTCTCATCCAAACGCTGATCAGCACGTTTATGAGCACCACGCTGATTGGACACCCTTGCATGATCCCATTCGTGGGTATGAAACCTTCCCCAATTGTGTTTCCAACACGGAAGTGACGCTGCATGTTGGCATACGCGGCTCGCAAAGTTCGGAGGACAGTCGGATGGAACCCCAGCTCTTCGGCGAGTTTGAATGCTATTTCCGCAGGCACCGAGTCAAAGCACTTTTGGAAGTCCAGCGCTAGGCCGTATAGCGGCTGTCCCGTTATCTGTGCTTCCTCAATTAGTGCGGCAAGGTGCCAGATGAGGTCGTCAGTTCCGTGTTTCTTCCGGCACCCGTGGAGCCCACTGGGCGCTATGGCGTCCATCCACTCCAATGCATCCCGCGCCCTTATCGAGGCCCATATTCTGTATAATACCGGGGTTATCGTTATTGGGCGCTGCGACAACGGGTCTCCGGTGCTCTCCGGTTTGGGAAGCAGATGGATGATTGCGTGCATCAGCGGTGCCGGCCATTCCCCGTCTCGCTCCACGCAGTTCATTGCGTCCGCCATGAGTTCCAGGACCTGTGGCGGCAGCTGCTGCAGCTCGTAGACGCGCCACCCATGGAGCCCGGGTGACGACGTTTTCTTCATCTTCGCCAGTGCCGCCTTCAGGTCCGATGTCGTGATGAGATTGTGTTGCATCGCTTGCCGTGCAGGGAGGAATCGCGCGTAGTGGATTTTAAAGGTATCCCAACTTGGTTCGGGGGTCCCAGCATATCTGCAAAAGATCCCTCCCCACGCGTCGTCGCCCCTTAGCATTTCGTCAATCTCGGTGCTGCAGGCCGTCAGCGTCCCGTCTTTCCTTCTGAGCAGGGCTAGCGGACCACTTCGGCTCCCCGCCAGAAACCGGTATACCTCGCCTCTTCCTGCTCCGTTCCATGCGCTTTGCATTTTCTCCTTCCAGGCGCGGCACCGCTGCTGCTTAAGGGAGTTAATGGCATCTCGCTGGGTCCCTTCCAGCTCGATGAGGGTTTCCATTAATTGCTCGAGCTCAAGTGGGCTCCCATTTATTTGGCGCAGGCGGGACCCCAGCGGTTGCGTCCCCGCCGTTTTAAATAGGGCCTCTCGCGCTCTTTGCTCTGCGAAGGTCCGGGTCCCTACCGACCCATGTTCGAGTCTCCGCCGCGCCTCTAAGATGGTGGTTCGGAGCAGGCCGATGACCTTATCGCGCTGCCTTGCTGACCAGTCGAGCGCCCCCCTCGTCGAACAAGCCTGCCGAGCCGATACTTGCTTCATCCTCTGTTGAAACCCGGCCGTTCTGCCTTTGCATCCCCGCAGCGCGTCAGGCTGCCTGGGGTCGTTATGCAGCTCGAGCAGGTAGGATTCAGCGACTTCCGTCGCGTTCCGGTATGAGCCAGACACCCCATCCACCTCTTTCCTCTGCCGTAGCGCTACTTCAAGCACTTCCTTCTTCTTCGTCGATGACAGCAGCGGCAGGTTCCTCGGAAAAGGCGCCGGAATCCAGGTGATAGGGCTCGGCTGTGTAAACATTTCCAAACTGAGGGTGACGAACACCGGGCAGTGAGTGGGGATGTCGTATTGGTCTTTCTCAGCGGTCTTTACCGCGACTAGTGCCGGTGCCGCCACTCGGTTGACAAAGCACATGTCGATGCGCGATCCGCCCTCTCCAGCCCAGCAGGTAGCTGGGGCGACGTGTGACCGTGCTCGCGCCATGACTTCCGCTGCATCAATCCATCCACCGAGTCCGCAGGCTGCCACGAGTGCTGGACTATCTGCAGTCTCGGTGTTGAAATCCCCCAAAATGACAACGGGAACTTGGCCCAGCCCCGCTGCCATCTCGAACACGTCGGATATGAGTTTTTCCCGCTGCCTCGTCGCCTCGGAATCTCTCCCCACGTGCGCATATACCGAAATTACGTGCAGTGTTGAACGCGCATTTCCCGTCGCTACCACCGCATGCGCGACTCGAGTGCTGCCGAAGAGATTCCTCTCTAGCTCATTCGAGGGTTGGGCTACCGTCGCTACCATGTTGCTTTTCGTGGTGACTGCTGTCCCTCCCGGCACGCGCTGTCCAATTCCGCTCGTTCCTACGACAACCGGCACGTCCTCCCCCCAGTGGCACTTTACGCCATACGCCCCGAGGTAGAACTCGCTGGTTCTTTTCACTTCCGGCCCTGCCCGGGTTTCCTGTAACGCGATGATGTCCGCCGGCAGCGTTGCCACGCTGTGACATCTCGAGTTCAGCGAACCGAGGTTAGTCGTCGCAAGGGTTACCATCCCTCGGGATTTGTGGCTCTCCCGTGGGACTCGCGCGACTGTTGTTGCTTCGAGCTGCTGCAACGGAATAGTCGACGTGCCCCCTTCCTCCGTCGCAATCCTCTGCAATACCCTGTGCGGCAGAGCCAGCGCATCGTAATGCTCCGGCCGATACGTCAGGACGACGACACGGGTTGCCCTTGCCGCCCTTCCTTCGCACCTGAGCTGAGTCAAGTTCCGCGTCGACAGGACCCACACGCTTGCTTTTAACACCTCTGCAGCCGCTTGGAGGGTGTAGTGATCCCCATAGACCCCGTCAGCTGCGACCTCGAAGAGGTAGTCAGCAAAGGATTTTGGGGTTTCGGGAACAAAAGGCGTAGGCGGGTTAGTCCGGAGTTGTCGTGTGACTTTCTGTCGCAAGGCGGCAGCCGTAAGGTTCAGCCTGCCGCCGCGGATCAGTGCCTGATACTGACAGTTCCCGTCCTTTTCCACTGCCTCACGTCTTGCTCCGAAAACCGCGGCTGCCTTGTCTAGTAGCCGATCGCCGCTTTCCGCTGGCGTCGGCTCATTTGTGGCATCCGCAGCCCAAGAGCATCGTCCGCTTGAGTTGTTTGATCGGCGTTCGGCGCCCCGGGTTGCCCTGGCTTGATCGCTAGCTGATTGGTGATGATGATGGTGATGATGATGATGATTGCTAGCGACCGGGCTTTCTCCGGGGCGCCCCGCGACCTAGCTCTCAAGCGGATTGTACCTATTCCCTTTCAGCATCCCTTTGATGGTCTGCTGCTTTCCGCCCTTGACTGCTTTCGCCTTCGGCTCGGCCTCACTCGCCTTCGGCTCGGCCCTTACCACCTTCGGCTCGGCCTCCTTCGCCATCGGCTCGGCCTCGCCCGCCTTTGGCCCGGCCTCAGCTGCCCTGTTCGTGGCCTCATTTAGCCGCTTTAGCTGCTCTCCGAACTCCTTATCGGCGGCTTCCTTCTTAGCCTTCGCCTCCGCCTTCTTCAGTTCCTTCTTGCTCGGGCTTGGCTGCGCTGGCTGGACCTGCGCTGCTGCTGCTGGTGAGGCCGTTGCTTGTGCGGCGGCAGGCGCCGCTCTTGGGGCCAGTGACTGGATCCGGGCACACGTCTCTGCTTCGAAGGCATCGAGCTTCCTCTCGACCTCAGCCATCCATTGCATCTGGCGCACCATCGCCGCCTCTTCTCTCTGCGCTGCTATGCAGACCTGGGCATCCGCCCAGTTCTGCAGCCGCTTCTCGTACTTGGCCTCCCAGGCGGCTCGGGCTTCGGCTTGCGCTCTCTCCCACACCTCCCGATGTCGCTGCTGCTGGTGCGCCCATGCCTGCCACGCCTGGGCAGTCTCGTCACCAGGGCGGGCCGCACCCTCGTCGTCCTGCATGGTCGCGTCGCCAGCCCCTTCGGCCTTCGGCTGCAACTCGCTCAGCAGAGCCCGTAGGCGTGCGGTCTGCTTCTTCCGGCCCTCTGTGTGCGCCTTCAGAGCCGCGCGCCACTCCCTCTCCGCTTCTTTCTTCCCGAATTCCGCCACGAACTCCGCCTTTGAGTACGTGCGGCCTTTTGGGGCGCTGTTGTCAGGGAGGCGCTGAGGCGGGTGTGCCGTGGTTAGGCGCTCGATCTGCTGCTCGAGGCTGCGCACCCTCTCTTGCCTCTGCTCTTCGCGTTGCCGCTTCTCCTGCTCCTCGAGGTCGACGATGTCGGCTTCTTCGTCGCCGACGCGCACCCTCTGCGCTGGTGGTGGTGTCGAGGCTTCGATTAGCGCCGCGCCGCGCCGCATCCTGACCCGTGCCCCCGTCCACCCAATCTGTTCGATGACAGATTCGTAGGCACCTACCTTGCCCTTCAACCCGCTCAATTGCAGTGAGAACTGCTTGAACGTTGGCAGATGCACCACACGCACCGACGCGGACGTTTCGCTTCCCGAGCCAGCTGCTCCGGGACCCAGGGGGACCGCGTGGAGGTTGTCCGCGTTCATCTTAGTCAATAGAGTGTGTGCTATGTGGTTTTTCCCCCCTGTGTGTGTGTGTGTGTGTGTGTGTGTGTGTGTGTGTGTGTGTGTGTGTGTGTGTGTGTGTGTGTGTGTGTGTGTGTGTGTGTGTGTGTGTGTGTGTGTGTGTGTGTGTGTGTGTGTGTGTGTGTGTGTGTGTGTGTGTGTGTGTGTGTGTGTGTGTGTGTGTGTGTGTGTGTGTGTGTGTGTGTGTGTGTGTGTGTGTGTGTGTGTGTGTGTGTGTGTGTGTGTGTGTGTGTGTGTGTGTGTGTGTGTGTGTGTGTGTGTGTGTGTGTGTGTGTGTGTGTGTGTGTGTGTGTGTGTGTGTGTGTGTTAGAACGAAAGTTCTATAGTTTTACTTGTGTTGTCACAGAACGTTTAACAGCGGCTTGCCATGACACATGTGAGAGATGCAATTTTCTTTTCCCTTTTCTGGGCCCGTCAGCAAAACCTCGCTCGCTTCGTGGTGCCAACACGAGGGTGAACTTGGTGAGACAGAGAGAGAAGAAACAGAGAGTTGGATGGAGAGGACGCAGGCATGCGTCGGGACCCGTAAGTAGGGAATGGAGAGGTTGGGTTTCTGACAAACCGTACCCTGGGACGACCGATAGGCTGGTGACCGTTTGATTCGGCATGAAATCAAGCAGCACAGGATCAGTGACTTTCTCGTAGTTCCAGAAGAAGAAGAAGCCGTTTTCTTTTTTGTTGAACGCTTACGCCCGCCACTAAACCCAGATTTACCTGTGTTTCGTGTGGGCTACAGCACATTTACCTCCTTTGATCTATCGCAACTGGCAGTCTCTTCAAGCATTTCCTACAAAGCAGGTGCTTATACAAAAAAAAAAAAAAAACTCGAGGGACTGCCTTGTGCTCATTTCGAAGGAGGCTAGAGGGAGAGAAAACAATACAACTACAAAGTGGGTCTTTTTTGTTGAACGCTTACGCCCGCCATTAAACCCAGATTTACCTGTGTTTCGTGTGGGCTACAGCACATTTACCTCCTTTGATCTATCGCAACTGGCAGTCTCCTCAAGCATTTCCTACAAAGCAGGTGCCTATACAAAAGAAAAAGGCCGCCCTTACTGAGGACGGATGTCATCAGCAAGGACGTAGCAATCGTCGCAGAGGTGGGTGAAGTTAGGGTCCGTCCACTTTGATATGGGTACTTCCAAGCTCTCCCGGAAGGAGATGCGTCCACAAAAGATGCATTGTTGGCTTCTCTGATCTCGATGCGTTGACAGCGCACTCTTGCAGACTTGGCAGTGCTGGGCAGTGCTGGGCACAGTCCCGGTGGTGACATGCCTTACACACCAGCTGGTCCAACTTTTTCCGGGCATTGATTTCTCAGAGCATCCTCCGCGCTTCAGTGCTTAGCTCCTTGCTGGGGAGCCTCGGCCTTCCTCGCGAGTTGTGCGGTTTTATCTCTACACGCGTTTTCGGTGGTGCCACATACGCTTTCTTTTCTGAGATCAGGCCCCTCACAAATCTGTCCCATTCTATCCTGTCCTCCATTAGTTCACTGAGCTGGTTCGCTTTTTTGCCCGTGTCCATTCTCCAGGACCTTCACGTAGGTGAGGTTCGGGCGTCCTAGCTTTCTCTTGTATGTCGCTGGCGGTGGCAAACAGTAGGTCACTGACGGGGTGCTCCTTTTGCAGTGTCCTGCAAATCTGAGCCTTCGCTCCAGTAGTAGTAGTTCTCGTAGTTCCAGAAACGAAGAAGCTGGAACAGAGCCTGGATCACCAAGGAAAAGGTGATCCAGGCTCTGTTCCAGGTTTCGCAGGCTCCTCGCCTACGACGCGGTAGACAGCATCCTTACGGTACATGTCAGACCGCTCAGTGAGAGGAGCTGCTACGTGTTTCTTGTTTTTCTTCTGCGGATGCTCGGCTTCCCGACAATCTCTGTGCGTGCATTCCATTCGGTGATGGTCACGCCACTTGGAGATGCACAAGCAAGAAGACAAAGAGACGGTGCGCCTTCTGAGGACAAACTTGGTTGCAAAATATCACATCCGGGGCGGACCGGCCAAGCTGTACCCAGCATATCTGCACCGGACGCCATTGCAAGCGCTTCCAGTAGCCGTCTCGACTGAGGAATGTGAGGAGTACGAACATTTGCCTTCGCTGCGACAGCTTTTTCAGCATTGCAAAAGAGGCGGCCCGACACATGCCGAACAGCACCGTTCGAACTTGCGCCTGCCCTGGAAATAAGCACCCACCTACTCGCTGGGGTAAGCACCCTTGCAGGGAAGCTCTTCCGTGTGCCTCCTTGCGGAAGGACAGCGGGTCTTTCAAGACCGCGGGAAGTCGGCTGAACCGGGAGCTACCGGAGAAGGTGCGTATGTGCTGGGGTGCAACACCAAGTTCGCATGCAGGATAAGAATGGACTCACCACTTAACGCAACAAGAAGACGAAAATAAATGTGAAAACGGGTGAAACGTCGGAAGGCGCCTTCTGCGGAACGGTCCCACCACTTTACGCGGGTTTCGTCTGTGTGTCTCTGTTTGGTGTCAGTTTCCGGGCCTTCGGCTCTCCCTGAGGGTGGATAACCTCTTGGAGGAATCACGCCACGGCAGAAGCGGGAGATAAAAGCTAACTCGACGACATCAACTACTGAATGGGAATTCATCGTATCAGTCCAAGCCCTGCGTGCACAGGGTGGGTCGTCCAGCTGTGTTTGGATGGACAAAAATACTCGACGTAGCTGCTTTGACTCCGAATGGGAGGAAATATAGAGGTAAAGGGGAAATACAATACAAACGGGTCTTTGCAGTTAATACACCAATGAAATTTCGTTTTCGACTTAATACACAGCGAAATTTTAAATTCGACTTAATACACTTCAAAAAAAAAAATTAGACTGTGCCAATTCACCTACCCCCTGATCGAGCGTAATCGAGCGTAATAGTTTGGATTAGAATGCAAAGAATCTGTGGCGATAATCTGCATCGCCGACGGCGCGGTTATCTCTTCGCACGTGATGTGTCATGCTTTCGCCTCTTTAGCTCGTCTTGATCGTCGCGCTCAGGCGCGCGTTTGGTGCTTCGCTTCTTCTTCGATTGCTCGTCGAGGTTCATCGGTTGCGCGTCGATTTCTGCTTTTTCCCAGCGCCTGGGCGATGGTCGTGGCGCATCGACGCGTCCTTTGCGTCTTTTCGGTACCGGCTCCGCCGCGGAGTCTGGTTGCCGCTTCTTCGCTGGCGTTGGCGCCGTCTTCCCGACCTTCGCTGCTGATGTCGGCGTTGATGTTGCGGGTTCTCGCTCGTCTTCCTCTGCTTCCGGCAGAACGAGCACCACGTTCTCACGCTTCGCCTGTCTCGGCGCTGACGCGGGGCCCTCCGGCTCCGCCTTCCTCTTCTTCGTCGTTGATTCTTCACCTCTCGCCACGGCCGCCCGGTGGTGCCCTTTCCTGCAGCAGTGCCCGGGTCTCCTACTCCTCAGGTCGGCGTGTTTCTTACAGCTGTCGCACGTCGGCATCCATGATCGAGGCATCGGTGGTGATGGTTGCGACAGCACTCCGCTGTCGTCTTACACGTGGCGCACTGCGTCATCCGGTGCTCGGCACACATTTTTACGGCTAGGCCATCACCCTCCCTGTGATGGGCCTGGCAGCACCACGCCACCGACTTGCCCCGGCGCTTGCACACGTCGCACTTCACCTTTTGGTGCCCGGGGCACACCCGCTCACCCCACTTTTCGTGTCGGGGAATCCCTTCCGGCACGAGCCACGGATCCCCTCCGACGACAGCCGACTTCTTGCCTTTCTTCTTCTCCGTAGCGTCATCGAAGGCCGCCCATCTCGCCGCACGCTCCGCCCTTTCTCTTCCGTACGTCGGGAAAAGGTCCATCCCCCACGCCTCGCCGGTGAACGCATGCCGGCTCGCCTTCAGCTGCGTCTCCAAGATTCCCATCGTCTCCTCGCCGCCGCGGAAAATTGGCCTCATCTCGTAGCCCGTGAGGCATGGGGGGGCCCCTACCGTTCTCAATGAACCTATCTTCTCCAGCTTTCTACCCGGCAGAAGCGGCCCCACCCCTTTCCGCTCAAGCGCTTCCCCGATCGTTTTCAGCATCCGCGCCAACATTCTCGCACGGATACACAGCGGCGTCCCACCTGTCGTCGCCACTAAACTGCCCGGTAGATCGAGCCCGGTGTACACTTCGAAGTCTACTGCGAGCTCTGCCGTCGAGACGTCACCCGCTACCGACCAGCACATTCCCATCCAGCCAATTCTGCAGCGCCCGGAACCACCTCTCTCCTGCTACCGCCGTGAAGGTCCCCGGTCCAGCGATCGCTTCGAAATTCGCGTAATAGAGTGTAGTAGTAATCGAGTGTAGTAGAGTGTAGTAGAGTGTAGTCGAGCGTTGTAGAGTGTGATCGAAATTGACACTAGTATTTTGGGTTCGACCACTGGTGGACCCCTGGCTGGCCCATGAGCGACCATGTTGACCACTGTCTGGCCCAAGAAGTGCCAAGCACAAGCATACGAGGGACGGAAACCGCAAGTGTGGGCCTTCACCGTGGTGGAGCCAGGCCAGATTCGGGGTGGCGCCCTGGGAGGGACAGGGACGGGGGTAGTCACGCCTTTGTCCCAGGGCCTCTCCCCACCCATCTGTATGTGATCTCCTGGTCATCGCTACCGCGCTGACCTTTCCCGAGAGCACATCAAAACAAGCCAAAGCCCGCTGCCCACTGCCCTACAAGAGGACATGCTTTGCACTCTCTGAATGCCCATTGACTGTGCTCCGCTTCAGCCGACTTCTTTGGAAGAGGTACTGTGCTCCGTTTGGTGCCGACTGCCCTGCCAGAGACGTGCTTGCAGACAGAGGTCGGCCGCCGCTACTTTGGGTTTCTCTCGCGTCTTCCCAGCTCCGCCACCTTCCCAGAGGCTTGGGGAGAGCCACGAGCTCCGGCTGTAAGGGACGAGACCGAGGTGCGACGCTGGCCCCGGTCGCAATCTGTATGTGCCGGCCCGGCCCGATTAGGCCTTTTGAGTGTCCACTGAACCCCCTTGCCAATACCCCCAACGACTATGGCACGAATTGCGCAATGCCAGACGGTAGCGTCTGACAATGGCATGCGTGACATTGCAGTGCCTAAAGGTGAGATTAGCCTCCGTCTTCAACCGCCTTGTTATCGCCAGGGAGATCGAACCCACAAACAGAAACTTGACATCTTCGAGGACAGGGTGTCTGCCAAGCGCTTGTCGAACAGCCATATCGCCTGGAACTGCCCCGCAGGGAATGCCAAAAGGCTCGAGTATTAGCTGCGCTAAATTGCAAAGGTTGCTGATACGGGAAAATGGTACCCGAGCCCCTATGCACTCGACAACCTGCTTCCACAAGTCAGTCCGAACTTCCTCGTCCCCTGCTGCACTGCCTGGCTACATCTTTTTTTCAGACGTGTCTTCTCAGACGAGTGTAATCGACGCGTAATCGAGTGTACTCGAGCTCAAGTCGCTTTTAGGGGGGGTAGGTGAATTGGCTCATAGACTTAATACACTGCCAAAAAAAAAAAAAAAAAAAATAGACTTAATACATGCACTTGAGAAGGGTGTATTTCTGGGTGAACTTTGTTGAGGTATTTTTGGGTGAATCTTGTGGGTGTGTTTTGCTGGTGTGGTTTGCTAGTGTTGCGGGGTTTGTTTAATTTGTGGGTCTGTTCATTGTGTGCACCTACATCTTTCGAGCCTCTGGTTGGCACAATGAGATCGAACACGGCACATGGAACGGGAGATGAAATGGAAGAAAAGTTAGTGATCGAAGATTGTGAAATGATTAGCCACTGCATCTCAGGCACACAAGAAAAGCGTGCAATTGGTCTTGCAGGTGTCCAGGTTGAAAAGTTAGGGTCAGCGACGCGCTCTTTTGTTGCGAGTCTGTGGCATGGATGAGCTTGAGGTCGACGAGGGCGCAGAAGACGAGGAAGACGAGGTCCTGACAACCTTTCGTTTTCTTTCTTTCGGTGCAGCTTTGGGTTTTTGTGCTGACTTGACACCTGGCTCTGACTTGACTTTTGGTACTGGCTTGACTCCTGGCTGGCTTGACTTTTGGTGCTGGCTTGGCAGTCTTCGAAGCGGGTTGTGCGTTTGCTTTCGGGACCTTTGCCTTGCAGGTCTTCTGTGTGTGCCCATACCCCCCACACTTCTTGCAGCGGTACTTCCTCTTTTCACCGCGCGAGTGCATCCTGGTGGCGTTATTCAGTGTGGAGGTTGAAGCAGGTGGGGGCAGAGTTCTGTCGTGGGGAAAGTGCTCCTGGTGAGAGGTGCGACACCGACTGCGTAGGTGAGGCGGTAGGCCTGGACTTTGTACTGAGGAGGTACCAGTGTGACTGGTTGGGAGCCGGCGCTCGTCATTGTTGCGCACTGGTGAACGCAAGGGAATCTGTACAGAGCGGCTCTTGTGAGAGCAGGTTCCATCCTTCAGATCGACAGCGAAGGAGCTGCCGCGGTATCTGACTTCCCACACATCGTCACCTGCACAGAATGTGGAGCACTGAGTGCTCAACTCGATGCTTCCTGGATCGGCTGCTATTGGACTGCTATTTGCGAGAGAAGTAGTGGTGCGAAATAAGTATCCTGATTGCTGGAGTCTTTGTTGTACTGGGTAGACTCGGTTCTACCAACAGGGCCAGTTCTCTCCATTCCTCGAAGCAAACGAGCGCGGATTTCTACCACTCGCCGATTTGTGTGTTCTGTTTGCTGTGTGTGGGAAAAAGATGTTTTCCAGGTACATATTTGTACAAGTCAAAAAAAAAAATTGGACGGTGTATTAAGTCCAATTTTTTTTGTGGCAGTATATTAAGTCTAATTTTTTTTTGGCAGTGTATTAAGTCGAATTGAGAATTTGGCAGTGTATTAACTGCAATAGCCCAATACAAACACAATCTGATTTGTTCTTCGCTTACACCACCGTGTGTTGTTTTCTCACTCAGGACTTTGACCTGTCGTGTTTGTGTGATTTGTCGTGTAGGGGTAGACATGCCTGACCTCACGTCCGTTCAACACGTGGTTCGGTAGATACAGCACTTGGGATCCCTTCGGTTCTTTGTCGTTGGCAGCTATTGTCGAGCATTTCCTTCCAAGCTGGCGCTTCTGTAAAAAGATCCCGGGCGAGGAACAGACAGAGGACAAAAAATCCCGGGCAAGGAACTGGCTCCAGTACTCGGGCACATCATTGCTTTACTAAACTAACTCGACGACATCATCTACCGAGTGGACGGTCATCACATCAGTCCAAGCCCTGAGTGCACGACACAGGGCGGGGTCGTTCGCGCCGCTCAGCTGCTTTCGGATGGACGAAAAATCCCGGGCGAGGAACAGGCTCCAGTACTCGGGGCTCCAGCCCCACTCCTCCCCGCCCGGCTCGCCGTCGTCGTCGACCAGCGCCACTTGGTACACGATGTACTGCGCAGCTGCCGCCGCTTCGTCCCCGCGTTCAGCTGGCAGGCGGCACCACCCGACGGGCCTGAGGCCCCGCCGCTGCCTGCCCTCCACCGCCGCAGCCTCGCACGGGCAGTACGCCACGTCGACCTGCGCGGAAGCCGCGGACAGCGAGCCGACGACCCGGACGCATTCCCCGAAGATGGTGAAGAACCGCTGGCCTTCGGTGCCGACGCTGCCGACGAAGACCTTCCCGGTCGAGATGCGCGTCCGCGGAGCGGGGAACAGCGCCGCGTGGACGGCGCGCGTGAAGTGCAGGCAGTTCTGCAGGTGCCCCGCGACTCTGCGCGACGTGTTCCAGGAGACGAACACGGCGCTGCCGAGGACGGTCATGAGGGTGCCTGCAGTCCTGTGGATCGCTTGCGTCGTGGTCTGCAGCGCGGCGTTCACGACCCCCTTAAACGTCGCCGCCGCCGCGCAGTGGGTGATCGTCCCGAGCGTAATGCACGCAAACGTGGCCGTCGGCACCATGTCCAACACGTCAACCCCTGAACTCACCCGGGAATGCCGCCCCAGCGTGCTCATCGTGACCGACTGCTGCTTCGGCGGCACGCTTGGCGGTGCCTTCGGCGCCCCACTCGCACATTCCTGTCCGGGGTGCAACCGCGCCGCAAACGTCTTCGCCGCGAAGACGACGATGACCGTCTCGCCGATGCCCTTCAGCACCGCCGTCTTCTCCCGCGTCTCGACCGCCATCCACCAGCCGCCGCAGGTGCTCCCGCCGCTGGCTGACGTTGTTTCGCCGCCCTTGGCAGGGGCCCCGAGGCTGCTCGGAGTGCACGAGAGGGGAGCCGTCCACGCTTGTTCGACTTCCGCGGCGAGATCCGGCAGCGCCGCGACGCACCCCGGGAGGCACTGCGACTCCAACCGGGCGGCGGTGTTCACGGTGGGGCCGAAGTAGTCGTACCGGTCGACGATGGTGTTTTTTTCGACGCTCACGGGGCCCCTGTGCACGCCGATGCGGAGGCGCAGCCCGCGCCAGGTGGGCGGCGCGGCCGCGCAGTGCGGGATGGTGAGGAGGTGGGCCGGCCAGCTGGCGGTGTACAGCGCGGCGTGGACAGCGAGGGAGAACTGCACCGCGGCCACGGACTCGTCGAAGGCGGCCATGAACGAGTCTCCTATGGTCTTGACTTCGTACCCGTCGTACTGCGCCAAGGCAGCCCGGACCAGGGCGTTGTGCAGCTGGAGCGAACGCTTCATCTCATCCCCGCACGCGTTCCAAATCGCGGTGGACTGCACGATGTCCGTGAACACAATCGTCGCCACCCCGTCTCCACCAACCCCACCCCCCGCGAGCCCCGGTGCCCCCTGCCTGGGGGGCGCGGCCTGGATGTCAAGCCCCAGCCCATCGGCCTGGTCGAACAAAGCGTCCGGCAGGTACGGTCTGTACGCCGTCAGATTCGCGAGAAGCTGCTCCAGCGCCCCTGCCAGCTCGGCCGGCAGGTTTCCCGCCGAAGCGACGTTGAGCCTGTCGCGGGCGCCGGGCAGGTCGAACGCGGCCAAGGCGGACGCGATGTCGTTCGCGGCGTGCACCGAAGCCTCGACGCGGATTTTTTCCGACATCACCTGGTCGGAAAACCGGCGGGTGAGCAAGAAGTCGGCGAGGAAGACCAGCGACTGCAAGGGGAAGTCCGCCAGGAGCTTGATGACGTTGGCGCACGGCGGCTTGTCGCACAAAGCGCCGCCCGGGGCGCAAGACTTCTCCGACCGGGTGGAGTACGCGGGGAAGAAGCCCGGGATGTCGAAGATGCCGAAGCGGAACGCCTCCTCGGCGGAGATCAAAAAAAGCCAGAAGACGACGAAGTGCATCACGCGGGTGGCCTTCGCCCTCTCCCCGGAGAACAGCAGCAGGTCCAACACGATCATGAAAATCGGCCACCATCGCGGGTCACCTTTCGACGCGTTTAACGCGTCGGTGGCGACGACGGCGAGACACATGCACACGACCATCAAATTGACCACCGCGTTCGGGATGCGGTGCAGCACCGTGATGACGCTCAGCGTGACCGCCGCCGAAAAGATCGAGACCCCCGCGCAGATGTTGTACCCGGGCCAATTCCACACCAGCGGGAAGAGGCACAAGCACACCCCGCCGACGCACGACTGCTCGATTACCCACACCTTCTTTTTCCTTCTTTCGGCTTCAGGCTCGCCAGGCACCTCGATCCAGCTGAGAAAACAATCGAGGGGCCTCCATTTCATCAGAGGGTTGAGTGCTTTCTCGTTGTACAACCAACCTGTTTGCTAGACTATACAAGAGTGTAATGAGAGCGGTGTGTGACGATCATTGTGTTGCCGGCAATCACCCACGGCACTGCCGTGCGTGCCTGTTGTCCTTCGACTTTGTGCCCAAGGGACAAAGGTTTTAGTGTCGGTTTGGTGCAGCTTTGTTTGCTTGGAAAGAAGGTCCTCGTGTTTCGGCTCAAGAATGAAAGGAGTGAAATGCCAACCCCAGGTAGGCTCAATTCACTTCTTGCCCACCAGCGCCAAGGTGGGTCTTTTTTGTTGAACGGTTTCCCCCGCCACTAAACCCAGATTTACCCGTGTTTCGTGTGGGCTGCAGCGCATTTACCTTCTTGGATCTATCGCAACTGGCAGTCTCCTCAAGCATTTCGTACAAAGCAGGTGCGTATACAACAAAAATACTTTCCGTCCGTATAACCAGAACGAGGTCCCTGATGGACACAGTCCCTACTTCTTCAACCCAGCTGAGGTCCGTCGGAGCACCGGTTTCCGATCGAAGATCCGTGATCGGTAGCACCATTTGTTCATCTCTGGCTCATGCTAGGCTTCATCTCGCGTGCACTTCTCTCTCGCATTCGCTCGGGAGCGCCTTCGTTAACCGCTTTGTTGCGCCGTGAGAATTCGGTCAGCACGTCTTGCGGTGACGGCTCTCCGCCGAAAAAGGGGTTCCGGAATCGCATAGCGACTCGCATGCGGTCATCAGCATGCATGCCGATGACGTCCCTCTAATGCTACAACCGACCAACCGAACTACAAAGTGGGAAACGTGCAGATGCCCGCACGAACCAGAAACATCTGGGTTTATTGCCCGGTGTAATAAGCGTTCAACAAGAAAATTGCATTTTTGTGGCTGTTTTGTCCTCCGGTTGTGTGGACCCAGCAGGTTCTAAATATGCTCGGGTTGCAGCACCGGTGTCAGTACGTGTTCTGCGTCACTCTATGACATCCCTAACACCGCAGGTGGTACGATATCCCGCCGTACTAGGGGAAAGAAGGAGGAAAAGACAAGCGAGCAAAAGAAGAGAAAAAGGAGAAAATAAAGAAAACGACTATCGATCGGCTAAGTTGTTCGTAACTTGTTTCTTCCGAGAACTGCTTTACCACACGCAGTTCTCAATCGTTCACCCCCCAGCTGGTCCGAAACCCCCGTCCGGGCGCCGTTCGGTTCAGCTGATACGACTTTTGTTTCGCCCACTCCGAGGCCATTGGCCGTGCACCTGCTTAGGGTCTTGGCTGGCATGACCGGTCCGGAGCGAAAGGGAAGCAGCCGGCGAAGGCGGGGCTTTTTTTCTTTGCATATCCGGTTCCAGCGGCGAAAACGGAAGTCGGAAATCCCGCGAAAATCCTCACTTGGAGTCGCCAGTCAGGCAGGCGGGGAGCTCGGCTGGGGTCACACCCTCCTGACACATTAACGCGGCGGTCCGATGGCCCTGCCGGCAGGCTACAGAAAATACTCGAGGGGTGCCTGTGAATGCTGACGCCGCTATTTGAGATACACGGTGGGGTTCAGCCTCAAAGGCTGGAGTTAAAGCTGAAGTCGAGAAAGCGGGTGCCGCACCCGTTTTTCGGGTGTGGATTTACACGCGTTTTGGTTGTAGCACACTTCGCCTTGCGGGTGTGACTCGGGCACACCCTCTTTAACTCCAGCGTCTGAGGCTGGACCTCACCGTGTAGGCATTCTAGAGGGCGGGGGGGGTCGTGCCAGACAAGTTAGCTACGCCACTCGACTGCCTCCGTTTCATTTCGTGTTTGCTGCATCTCGAGGGCGGGGGGCATTGCCGGACTAGCCAGCTCTGTCGCTTGACTGTCCCCGATTTCTTTTTTCACGGTTGATCCACCGTCGCGAACAGCGTTCTTTTTGGCCGGGCAAGCTGCAGAGCTTCCGCCAGTCACTCGATTTTCTCCCGTTTCTCGCGTTGTTTGGCTACCGCGCAGCCTACGGGAGAAGGGTAGGGCCGTGTTCGGGAAAATGGTGGACAGGAATGCAGTCCCTACGCGTTGGGGCGTTTCACGGGATAAGAGTGACACATCCAGTGGGCTACACCAATCTGAGCCCAGACCTGACCCGCACTGACAATCCCGCATGTGTCCTCAGAGCCAATCCTTTTCCCGAAGTTACGGATCCAGTTTGCCGACTTCCCTTACCTACATTGTTCTGTCGGCCAGAGGCTTTTAGCCTAGGAGACCTATTGCGGTTAACGGTACGGCCCGATGCAAGAGAATGAGATCTCCCCTGTTTTTTCCATGCACATCCACAAGACACCCTACTACACGAAGAAAGTGCAGCTTTCCAGGATAGTTAACCCTGTCCCCGCGTGAAGCGTTTCAAGGGTCAACCCTTCCTTCAAAAAGAGACGACTGCATCATCCGGGGCCTGTGGACATGGTCAACAGGATCGTCAATGTGTCACCTCCTTTCTTTTTCAATTTTTCCCGAAGCTCGCGTCTACCAGTCGTCGCAGTCGTCCATCCAGCGCGCGTCCGGGTTCTGCATGGCATCCCGCAGCATGTCCTCTATCTTGAGAGTCGGCCCGGGCTTCTCGTCCTGCTTCAAAGCCCAGTCGTCGGCGGCGCCGTTGGTCTTGCGGGGCTCCCACTTCCAGCGGTCGTCGCTCGCCACAGGCAGCTCGTCCTCCTCCCGGTCCGCTGCCGCGTCGTCCTGCCGGGCCTTCCCGCCCTTCGCCTTCCCGCCTTTGCCGCCTTTGCGGTCGCCGCTCCCCTTCTTGCCGCCGCCCTTCTTCCCGCCGCCCTTCTTGTCTCCTCCTTTCCGCTTTCCGCCTTTCCCGCTGTCGTCGTACAACGGGCGCGCGTCTGTTGTTTTTGGAGTGAAAGTTCGCTTTTGACGATCCGGGGTTTTCGCGCTCTCGTCGTCGGGACGGGTTCCTTCAGGTTTCGTGTACCGGTATGCTATGTATATTCTACCTATGGAACAGCGCGTTGCTCAGGGTAGTCGAAGGTCCGACAAATGGCACAGTGGGTCCACAGTGGGTCCCGCAGTACACGTGGGTCTACAGTGGGTCCACAGTCCATGGTGGGTCCACAGTCCTGGGTCCCGCAGTACACGTGGGTCTACAGTGGGTCCACAGTGGGTCCACAGTCCATGGTGGGTCCACAGTCCATGGTGGGTCCACAGCCCAAAGTGGGTCCCGCAGTACACGTGGGTCTACACGTGGGTCTACAGTGGGTCCACAGTGGGTCCCGCAGTACACGTGGGTCTACACGTGGGTCTACAGTGGGTCTACAGTGGGTCCACAGTGGGTCCCGCAGTACACGTGGGTCTACAGTGGGTCCACAGTGGGTCCCGCAGTACACGTGGGTCTACAGTGGGTCCACAGTCCATGGTGGGTCCACAGTCCAAAGTGGGTCCCGCAGTACACGTGGGTCTACAGTGGGTCCACAGTGGGTCCACAGTCCATGGTGGGTCCACAGTGGGTCCCGCAGTACACGTGGGTCTACAGTGGGTCCACAGTCCATGGTGGGTCCACAGTCCAAAGTGGGTCCCGCAGTACACGTGGGTCTACAGTGGGTCCACAGTGGGTCCACAGTCCATGGTGGGTCCACAGTGGGTCCCGCAGTACACGTGGGTCTACAGTGGGTCCACAGTGGGTCCCGCAGTACACGTGGGTCTACAGTGGGTCCACAGTGGGTCCCGCAGTACACGTGGGTCTACACGTGGGTCTACAGTGGGTCCACAGTGGGTCCCGTAGTACACGTGGGTCTACAGTGGGTCCACAGTCCATGGTGGGTCCACAGTCCAAAGTGGGTCCCGCAGTACACGTGGGTCTACAGTGGGTCCACAGTGGGTCCACAGTCCATGGTGGGTCCACAGTGGGTCCCGCAGTACACGTGGGTCTACAGTGGGTCCACAGTCCAAAGTGGGTCCCGCAGTGGTCCAAGGTGGTCCACAGTAGGTCCCACAGTAGCTCCCGCAGCGGGTTCACGGTGGGTCACAGCAGGGGTGGTGACCAGTCTCCCTGGCCCTGGCCCACGCCGGATGCCGCAACCCCTTAACCCCGGCGGCGGCGCTTTGGCATGAACCAGGAACCTCAAAGGGGAGCAGCGTCCACGCTTCAAAGGCCCACTATTGTTGCCGACTATTCGACACATTTAGAGCGGCGCGCTTTCTTTCCTTTTCCTTCCTGAAAAGCTCAAACCAGTTATTTCGGTTCGTCAACCGAAACTCCACTACAAAAGTCTCCTGGCAACCTTCAGTCCGACGTTTAGTCAAACACCATCCGACTTTTGGTCTAAGTCCAACTTGACTTTTAGCCCGACTCCTGACTCCTGACGCCTGAGTTGAAACCAGTCCAACTTTCAGTCGTGACATCCAGCCCGCATCCTCTGAAAACAAGATTATAACTCCCAGTGGTTGCACACCTTGCTCGTCGAACCTGAACTTCCACGACTCCTGCCGTTCGATTTCGCTTCTGAGAAAATCGTTTTCCTGCGGCGCGTTTGGTAAAACTTTTCAAACGAGTCAAAACAGGGACTCCGCTCCGTCCGGACAGATCGCCAATGTACAGCATGGGGATTCTCTTTCATTAATGATGAAATCTGTGGGCAAGAATCTGCCATCGTTGCCTTGCTCATGCGACAACCAGTAACTGCCTCCCTTGTAGAGCTTACTTGCTACAGCGAAACAAGAACGTTGCAGCGATTTAACCTGACATCGCACCAACACAAAGTAAGGAGTACAGCTGTGCTCGTCCTTTTTTGACAGCTGCGCAGGGGAAGGGAATCGTAGTTGATATTCAGACAGAACACTGCCTCGCATGCATGATTGATGCTAACATGCCAGCCAGTAACCAGGCCCATTCTTGCTTTTCGGAAATGGAAGAATACCTCGTTGATTTCCTGCACCTTCCGGTACAAGTTGCGTGCCTCGTACTCCATTTTGTCGGCTTGCTTCTGTGAGGTGGTCAGCTTCTTATTGGTTTCAGACCGCACAGCCTTAGCTGCGTCAATTTGCTGGCGCGCAGCCTCCTGTGTGTAGGTGAGGATATGTCGGCTCGAAGCTACAGCCATCGGTGGGACTCATACAGGTTGTCGTTGCAGATGCCCTTTCTTCTCAGCCACATGCATTGTGTGAAAGAAACTGCACCGCTCAAGTAGGACCCTCTGAACACACTCTCGCGGTGTCCGGTTTCTAAAGTGAAAGTTCGTTGTCGACAACATTATTTACTTTCAGCGTCTTTTCATGCCTTTTAGTGACGGCATTTTTGGTTTTCTTTCTTTACCATGGACTTTCTGGACTTTATGGTGTCATAGAGTTGTCGTTCGAAGAAGAAAAAGGCCGCTCCGGGCCCAGGAACGTGATGAGAGGTCAACCACAGCTTGCAAAGGTTGAGTCGAAGGCAGCACAGTGTTACAACCGTCCGCACTCTACGAGCTTGTGTTCAGCGCAAGCGCCAAGCCTCAAGGTGCCCCACACCTTGGTGCGTTAGTTTGAAAAGCACCAAGGAGCTGATATATAAAATGAGTGAAATGTTGTACATGTCCGACATAGTTTCAAAAGTTGTCGTACATGTCCGACATAGTTTCAAAGTTGTCTTACATGTCCGAAATAGTTTCAGAAGTTGTCTTACACGTCCACGGCATAGTTCTCGGAGAACAGCGAAGCAAGCACCTTCTCGTCCGCCACTATTTCATTTGCAGCCGCTTTGCTCCGCCCGACGCAGTTGACTGGAGGGTTTCGTGACCAGTACCCGACACCGCCAGGATTCGAGCTGTTCGATAAGAACGGGCATCGTTGAAGGTTCTTCAGGACATCAATGAGGTTGAAGAATGGGGGTGATTACCAGACCTTTTCGCGCAGGCTCTGGGGGTGACGCCGCGTCTCTAAACGAGGGGTCGCGGACCGTGGAAAAATGAGGACACGTCACCAAAAAACAGTAAAAACGATGAGGGGTGGAAATCGCTTTTCGGCATCGGCATCCGAGCATTAGGAGACGGGGAAAAACTGATTCAGCTTTACTAGACACTGGGTGATTTCTGTCTGCGGGGGTCAATGTGGTTTCGGTTCCGCATCTACGACTACATGGCCAACTGTACGACAGAGCGATGATTCTGCTTGATGCCCTGCAGCAGGCGAGTGGGTCGTCGTCACCAACCAGTACTGCCCCTGGTCATTAAGGAGAGGGATGGATGTGACCGTGCTTCCTGGTGGCACTGTGTTCGTCAGCTTCCCACTGAACGTTCCCCCTTGTACCAATCTTGCATGTGAAGACGGCGAGTTGAACCTTGAACGCGCACGCCATCAGCAGCTGAGTTGTGGCATCCGGGGGTGTGCCAACCCTATTCTGAACTATCGCTTCCGCCCATCTGCCTTCAAATATTTGCACAATATCCGCACTCAGGGGCTGCGCGAATAGATTCTTCTGCAAGAGGGCATGGGGGTTAGCTTTCTCTCGGAACTGAAAGAAATACCAAAAGTTAGCTGCTGTTAAGCAGCTGTAGAAGGACCCGTTCTTAGGTGCGGTCGGTGAAAGTTTCACCCCCGCTCTTACTATGGCTTCGCGCAGCTGACGGGAACAAGTTTCACCCACCACAACCTGTCCATTCACTTCCTCTGTGTGCTGTCCCACTGGCCGCACCAGAGCTTCGTCCCCGTGCGTTCTGGCCTGTGCTTCATTGCGACAACCAGTCCATTCACTTCCTCTTTGTGCTGGGCGGTGTAGGCCATAATCCTGGCGGCGTCTTCCTCGTTCTCAAATGGAAGCTCGTCCACGGTAACGAGTAGATCCATTTTTCACTGCAGAACAGGTACAGAGGCCACCCCTGCCTGTGACCAGTGACAAGGGTACCCAGGTCGGCCGTGGGGGGTGTTTGGGGGTTTGTTTGCGCATGGCTATTTTGCCGTCCAGTCGCCCACGTGTAAACGTAAAAACTCATTCTCGATTCGATACTCGAACTCAACTTTTGTGGTACATAATTTGGCTCCAAAAGCAGTCGAACTCAACTTTTGTGGTAATGTGGTTCAAAAGCAGGTTCAGAAGGTACGTGGTTCAGGGCGTGCGTAAGCAAAGTGATAGGATAGCTGGAGAAGTCTCAGAAGGTGGTGAGGGTCATGACTGTGTTCTGCCAGAAGTACAGATGGTGAGTAACCTAAAAGTATATACGACAACTTCTGAGACGTTCTGCCCTGCAGACACGAATTGCATTCCTCGGACAGCAGGTCTACTTCTTCGGCTTCGTCTCTGTCGTCGTCGTCGGAAGTCTCGTCGGCGCCTCTTGTGGCAACCCTGACGCGGGTAAGCCCATGAAGGTATACCAAAGCTATAGGACATATAAGACAACTCTTTAAACAATGTCGGACATGTAAGACAACTTTTGAAAGTATCTCGGACATGTAAGACAACTTCTGAAACTATGTCGGACATATAAGACAACTTCTGAAACTATGTCGGACATATAAGACAACCTTTGAAACTATGTCGGACATGTAAGAAACCCTTTGAAACTATGTCGGACATATAAAACAACCTTTGAATCTATGTCGGACATGCACGACAGTTCTGAAACTATGTCGGACATGTAAGACAACTTTCAAAACTATTTCGGACATATAAGACAACTGAAACTATGTCGGACATGCTCAGAAACTGTGTCGGACACGGTTAGACACTTGTGAAACTATCTCGGACATATAAGGCAACTTCTGAAACTATGCTGGACATGCTCGGAAACTGTGTCGGACACGGTTAGACAACTCTGAAACTATGTCGGACATATAAGACAACTTCTGAAACTATGTCGGACATATAAGACAACTTTTGAAACTATGTCGGACACACATGACAATTTTGAAACTATGTCGGACATATAGCAGGTTGAATTAAACTTTCCACCATCACGAAACTTTCTCGGACATATAAGACAACTCCTGAAACTATGCCGGACATATAAGACAGTTTGTTCATATAAAATACTCGAGAGACTGCCTTGTGCTTTTATCGAAGGAGGCTGGAGGGGGAGAAAACAATACAACTACAAAGTGGGTCTTTTTTGTTGAACGCTTACGCCCCCCACTAAACCCAGATTTACCTGTGTTTCATGTGGGCTACAGCACATTAACCTCCTTCGAGATTTCGCAAACTGGCAGTCTCCTCTCAAGTGTTTCCTGCAAAGCAGGTGCGCATACAAAAAGAAAAAGGCACACACCGCTGCTTCCTTTGCCTCCTCGGCGTCTTCGAACAGCTTCTGCGCCTGGCTCTCCTCCTCCTCCGCCGCCTCGCGCTGCTGCTGGCGCTGGTTGCCGAACGCGTCGGACTTGGCGCAGACGTTTTTGATCCGCTGCTTGTGCTGCAGGACGTCGGCGCACTGCTTCTCAAACCGCTCGCGCAGCGTCGCGGTCTGCGTCTCGAGGCGCTCCATGACAGCCTCGTGGGTCTCGGGCAGGTCGTCCAGCTCTCGGTAGCAGGCGTCGCGGGTCACTTTGTGGGTTTCGTACTCCTTCTGCAGGCTTTTCAACTCGACCACGTCCGGGGTGTCGGCCGGCTTCTTCACTTTAGGCGCGCTGCGCGCCGCTTCTGCAGCACCGCTCTTCACCGGCAAGATCCTCCCGTTCATGTTCAGGGGCTGCGGCGGCTCCGTGACGAAGGTCTTCTTCCCCGAGTTGATCAGGAAGTACACCAGCGCCATCGCCCACGCCGTGTTCGTCAGGAGCAGCAGCGCCCACACGGCATCGTCTCGGTCGATCATTTTTCTATATTAATTTTTCTCTTCTCTCAGAGACCAGGGGGTTTGCCTGGCCCCCGCGAGACCAAAGTTTCACTGAGAAAGAAGGTTTGCGACGATTTTGCTTTTGTTGGCAAAAAATTTGTTTGCAGTGGGATATCTTCGCTTGCACCACCGTGTGTTGTTTTCTCACTCAGGACTTTTGACCTGTTGTGTGATTTGTCGTGTGGGGTAGACACGCATGACCTCACGTCCGTTCAACACGTGGTTCGGTAGTTACAGCACTTGGGATCCCCTTTGTTCTTTGTCGGGCAGCATCGTCGAGCATTTCCTTTCAAGCTCGCGTCTGCAGCACCGCTCCTCCCGTTCATGTTCAGGGGCTGCGGCGGCTCCGTGACGAAGGTCTTCTTCCCCGAGTTGATCAGGAAGTACACCAGCGCCATCGCCCACGCCGTGTTCGTCAGGAGCAGCAGCGCCCACACGGCATCGTCCCAGTCGATCATTTTTCTACTTCTTCCTTTTTTTCTTCTTCTCTCTCTGAGACCAGGAGGTTTTCCTGGCCCCCGCGAGACCAAGGTTTTACTGATAAAGAAGTGCGTAGTTTTGCTAGGCACGGTTTTGCCCCAAAGAATTACGTTTTACCGGAGTATTGGGGTGGCCGGCTACATTGGACGAGCACACCTTTCCACAAAACTTCCCAGAAATTCCCAGAATTTCGCTCTCTTTCACGCTTTTTCACGTTTTTTCGTCGTCTTGTTGCGTTAGTGGGGAGTCATTTGCAAGCAAATGAGTACCACACTATGCCAGCTTTTCGCTACGTGACTCCAGAAGGGTCACTTTTTCCGCGCTTTCGGCGCGGCGCAACTCTAGTCGGTTGCAACTGTTGTTGGCAGTTGCTCACGATCTCATAATCCGAAAAGGAATCGGAGTCTTCGCTTTCTCGTTTGCGCCGATAGGCACGCCGCGATGCGGAGGACGTGAGTAGCCGGGAAGAGCCGGCGGGAGGGCGCGATCGTTGTGTGACCCGTGGAGGGTCGGAACCAGAATCAGAAAAAGAGCCCGAGTCAGGGCCTGCCATCGAAGAGGGCCGGGCGGGGCCGGGTGGGCGCGGTGTGTTCGGGCCGGCGAGGCCAGTGCCGTCGTCGCCGAGATCGGCGCGTCGTCGTCGTGCGCGCAGCGCGGCTGCGGGAGAGGTCGTGGGGGTGCAAGGCGCGGGTCGCTTCCTGCCTGCTGGCGGGGGGGCGCGCTTCGGGGGCGATTTCGTCGTCCGCCTTCTCCGGCCACGGCTGGTAGGTGTCCCCGGTGGGGACGGCGCGCGCCGCTTCCGGCCTGTGAGGCCGTCGCTCTCGCCGCGACCGCCACCGCCGCCGCCGCCGCGACCGCCACCGCGTGCGCCGCCGCGTGCGCCGCCGCGTGCGCGGCCGCGACCAGTGCCGCGGCCGCCGCCACCGTCTCCGCCACTGTTGTCTCCGCCGCCCCGGCCGCCGCGGCCGCGGCCACGGCCGCGGCCGCCATGACCACCGCCACCCCCGTCGCCACTGCTGCTGTCGCGGCCAGCACCACCCCTGTGATGCCCCCGTCCGCAGCACGCGTCGGCGTTCGGGCAGGTCCCGCATCGCGTCAGCCGATGCGCCCGGCAGCATTGAATGCGCAGGCCGTCGTCCGGGCGGTGGTGCACCTGGCAGCACTGGTCAACTACAAGGCTGTAGTTTCTTCGCATGCCAGTGCACACCGCGCACTTCTGCTTTGCGCAGGCATCGCAGACCGACTGCGTGCGGAGCAGAGGGTCCGCCTGCGCAGCCGGTACAAGCACGGGAAGGCGCGGGCGTTGCGGCAGAGGGGTGGGCACGTCCCAGCGCAGCGAACGCTGTGCCCGCCGCGCCGCGTCGTACTGCGGGAACACGTCCCCGCCCCAGTTCTTCCCGTCCCCGGCAGCTGCCCGCGGAAAGCTCGCCTCCAGCACCCCGTGCGTCTCCTCGCCCCCGGCGAAGCGTGGGCGAGGTGTCAATCCCCCCCACAGCATCGGCGCCCCCAGGGTCCTCATCGAGCCCACCCGGACCTTCCGCTCGGCAGGCAACGGCGACGGCAGCTGCAGGTCTCGGCACAGGCGGCACAATGTCGACAGCATCGTCCAGAGGGTCTTCCCCCTCTGGTTGGCGGCGAGCCTTCGTATTCCCGGGGGGGCAGGGACGTCGACCCCGGTGTGGACCTCGAAGTCCACTGCCAGCTCGACGCACGACACCTCGCCCGCGTCGGTCCACCTCAGTGCCGACAGCCAGCCCTTGAGCGCCCGCATCGCACGGCCGCCGTACGGCCATCTCGGCGGCTCATCCGGAAGGCGGTCGAAGTTGAACAGGTGTTGCACCGCCGGCAGCGGCGCAGCTGCGTGCCAGGGGTGCATCGGTTGCACCGCGGAGAGGCGGCGTCGCTCCGCCTCCACGCGTGCAGTGTACACCGCCGCCATGAGGCGGTGAAGGGCCGCGACCTCCACCCGCATTCCTTCGACAATAACCCCATGCACACGCGTGCAAGACGGCCACCTCGCCCGGTCCGCCCGCAGGAGTTCGGCGAAGCAAGGACGGCCGCGGATCTCGTCGTAGGCGGGGCACTCCCACCACAGGTGATCCGCTGTGTCCTGGACGCCTCGGTCGCAGTCCCTGCAGCCGCGGTCCAGCGGCGGACGCTGAGGTTCCGAAGAGGAGGATTCGGAGGCGTGCTCGTCAAAGCTGCCTGTCGTATCAGAGGCGGTCGACGACACGGACGCCGAGGAGCTCGGCGACCCGTCCGACCCGGCCGCCCCTCCGTTCGCACGCGCATTCCGTCCCCACCGCGCTGCGAGAAACACACCCCCGGACAGGATCACCGCCAGTGCACGTTTCTCGCCAGCGTCAGCCGTCGCCAGGCGCAGCTCGTTCGTACGCCTGCAGTCCACCCCTGCCTGCACGCCGTCGTAAGACGGTCGTTGCCTCGCAAGCTGCGTCCAGGTCGTCTGCCGTAGCCGCGCCCGGATGGCGTGGTGCCTCTCGCCCCTCTCCATGTCGAGAAGCCGGCGGCCCCCGAGCGCCGCGGTCGCAAAGTCGTGGCCTTCGAAATCGATGCCCGCGACCGTGAAACCGTCAGAGATGGCGATCCCGACAGGTCCTAGGCGCGCCTTCGGCAACAACACACCGTGCCGGCTGTAAAGTCGGGCGATGTTCAGCATGCGGGCGTACACGCGGGGGAGCCTCTCGCACGCGTCGAAAAGCGAGCACAGGATCTTGTATGGCCGTGCCATCAGTGGGTCCATACGGTGGGCTTTCGCCAGGATGGTCAGCACCGCCGTCACATTCCTCGACGGATGCTTCGTCCCGAAAGCACCCTTCACTACCCGCGACCGCAGCCCCCTCAGGCACGTCTGCGTGTACCCCTCGTACGAGCACCCCGCCAGCACGCTTGCGAGGACATTGGAGCTCGCCACCTCGCAGCGGACCTCGAATGGTAGGCGCGAGGTGCTCAGCCTGTCCAGCAATGCGTTTTGGGCCCTCAGACGCGCGTCGTTGGTACGTTCCGCCTGAACGCTCGCGACACACGTGCGCACACCGAGGATCTTCGCCGTCGTCGCTGTCGGTATCGTCTCGTCGCCGACTGCCAGCACGCTCGTATAGGGCCGCCGCCGACGCTGCCGCGCCGTGCCCGCGGGGATCCCCATCGCCAGTGTCTTCGTCATGTTCAGCCGCATCCCTGTCAGGGCGCAGAACTGTGCGATGACGTCGACCGCCTGCTGCAGCTCGGACTCCACGGACGCGAAGAGCGTGGCATCATCCGCCAGCGACTCCGACGAAACCTCCGGTACGCGCACCGACACCGCTCGGAGCACAATCGACAGCAAGGCGTTGATGAGGATCACCGAAAGTGGGCACCCCTGCAAGATACCGTTGGTGACCTCAAACTCGGACCCTACGCCCAGCGGCAACTTAAACCGGCGCTTCATCCCACGGTACATGGCGCGCAGGGGGCGCAGGATGCGCGCGTCGAGGCCCATCTCTTCGGCGAGCCGGAGAACGATCCCCTGCGGTACCCGGTCGAAGCACTTCGCGAAATCGAGTGCGACCATTTCGTCTCGTCCAGCAGCGTCTCCTCGATCAGCGTCGTCAGCTCCATGAGGACGTCGTCCGTCCGATGCCCTCTGCGGAAGCCGTGCTGCGACGGAAGAATCCAGCCGTCCTGCCACTCCATGACGTCTTGCAAACGCCTGCAGGCCCACAACCGATAGACGCAGCTCGTCACGGTGATTGGCCGCAGGTTCGTTGGCGAGGTGTCGTCGGTCTTTGGGACGAGCGACACCAACGACGTCAGCATACCCTTCGGCCACTCCCCTCGCTCCTCTACCAGATTGAAGAGCGTCGCGAACCCGTCCAGCAGCTCGTCGGGCAGGGCCTTCAGCTCGTCCAAGCGCCAGCCGTCCACCCCACACGCCGTAGTCGTCTTCTTCCGCTTGTTGAGCACGTCCCGTAGCTCCCTCCCGGTCACATCCCGCAGGTCCATCTGGCGGCGGGGAATAAAACCCTCGAAGGCCCTGCGGAACACCTCGTACTCGGGCTCTGGGCGTCCTTCCCCGTACATGCGCAGGATCGGGTCCCACGCCTCCTGCAGCACCTCGTCCATCTCCTCGACGTTGGCGGTGAGCCGCCCGTCCGCTGTTCGCACCGCATCGGCCGCCTGCCCCGGACCCCCCCGTAGCATCGTCACAAGAGCCCGGCGATCCGTCCCAAACAACGTTTTTTCGTCGTCTTGTTGCGTTAGTGGTATGGTCCTTTGACAGAGTGAGCCGATGCCTCTCATCTCACCTTTAAAACACGGCTGAGTCGCGCATGCTCTTGACAGACGCTAACGTCCGACATTTCGCACGCGCGTCGCAGTCGTTGGGTGGTATTGACAAGGGGTTTCATCGGACACTCGGATGAGCTTCGCTACTGCCGCAGGTTCCCCCCTGCCCTGGGAGGTCCGCTTGGCTGCCTTCGGGTTGCGTTTCCGCGTTGGTGTTGTTGCTTCGCTTTTGGACTCCTTCTTCGACTTCGCACGGTCCCAACGTCCTGGTCTGCCCTTGGTGCACGTCTTGCGCTCAGTCTGCGCAGTTCGTCTCTCCTGCTTGACTTCGTGCTTCCATCGAGCCTGCTTGCGCTCCCATCCCGACGGGTGGCCAAGTAGAGAGCCGTCAAGCCGAACATCAAGTACGCCGCATTCGCGTCGGCGCCGGCCGATAACAGCTCTCCAACGATGCTTTCGTGGCCGTTCTCACTGGAGTCGAGGAGCGCCGTGGCCCCGTCCGTAGCTGCAGCGCACACGTCGGCGCCGGCCCGCAACAGCTCCTTCACCACGAGCACATGTCCCCGGCTACTTGCGGCGATAAGCGCTGTCCTCCCGAGGTTGTCAGTCGAATCGACGGCAACCCGAGGTCCTCTTGTCCGCAGCAGTCGCCCGACGATGTCTGCGTGTCCTTGGTAGCTTGCTAGAGCGAGGCCCGTGGACCCCGATGTGATATGCTCGGGAATAGCAGCGATGGCAGCCATATTCTTTTCCAGTCCCGGCACCTGATGGTTGGGCATGGCCAATCCCCCACCGGCAACCGCGTTGCTAGCAACCCTGCCAACCCCGCAACCCGAGGAGGATTTGTTTCGGCTCTGTTCTGGGTTCTGGGCCCGTTATTGCAATGCTGCTCGGGGCTATGCTTTTCTCGCTTCCTACCAGCAACAGAGAAAGATCGTAGTCTGGTCGGCCAGGGTGCGCGCTATCTGCCGGCTTGCTGGCCGATTAATTTTGCAGGCGGGTTTTTATTTTCCCCGTCCGGCGATATCAGTCCGAATTTTGTTGCCCTGGCATGACTACTGGACTGATCGGCAGACCTTCTTATAAAAGTCAGCCGGCCGATTCTCGGCCGGTCGGGTTTTCAGGTTCTTTTTACGCGTTAGACCTCAAAAAGAAATACCGTGCGTGTTGCTCCCTTGCAAGAGCTGGCTGAGGAGTGCAAGTCGTAGGTGATCCTGTTCAATTGTATGATCACCTACTACCCGAGCTGCTTGCTACGCTTTGGTTTTCAGAATCGAAGTATTTTGCGCTACGCAACACAGCGCAGAATTCCCTGCTACGGACTCCACACGTGACTGGCAGCAAGATGTCATCGACGCAAGGAAGTTCATCTTGGAAGGAGCCGGAAACCAAGCTGACGGCAACATCTGAGCTCGAGCCCTTTGCGCTCGACACCGTGCTGGGACTGCCTGTTTGTCGTCATGATTGATCGGTCAGATTCCTGCAACAGCTCACCAGCATTTCGATTGGGTGTACAAGTACAATGCCGGAGGTTGTGAGCGGACACACTACTTTGAGATCATCTGAGTCGAGAACACGTTTAACGGGCTCGGGACGAAGTTTCATAAGAGCAATAAAAAATTTACTCGTCAACTTTGGAGGGTGTCCGGGACAAAGCGCACTTGATGTACCCTTTTGTGACAGGGGTACGCAAATGTGCCCCGTACATCAACAGAGCAGCAGCTCGCGCAACTTCCCGGAACGGACTTCACGGCGGAGGAGTTTAGCAAGATCGTGTACCGCACGTCTTCGAGGAATCGTCGAAATACGACGATTACTGGGGTTATGCATCAGTTTCTCGAAGAGTGCGGCATGGCTGTAGACGACAGGCGTCACGGAGAAATCGCGCGGTTAACACCGGAGCTCTCTCCAGCATTTTCTGAGGAGGAGGTTAAGAAAAGGCTTCCGGAGGATGCTATCATTCCTTCCGAGCCTTGGGCGCAGACGGTAGCAAGTAAAAGCGACGCTTCGCTTATGGTCTTCGCCACACCGCGTCGATGCTGATTATTGCCGGTGCAGATGCGCAAGATCACTGCGTCTGGCTAAGACACGCATTCGGGCCCATAATCAGGATGGTTGCCCAAGACGAAGGCCATCATCCCTGTGGGTGAGCCACAGCAAGCCGTGCAACCGTAATGCGGCAGAAGAGAACAGTCTAGAACACAGCAGGCCGCCAGCAAAAAGTCCAATTTTGAGTGTTTCAACGGCTGGTGTTGGGGGTTTTTTGACGCTTTCAGGCATGCCCTTTCCGAATTCCCCCCACTACCTTTACGAACTTGGTTTGTGTCAAGTTCCTAAGGGAGCCTCCTACTATTTTTGTGCTTCCAACGATCCCGTGGGACGTACAGATTGGTGTCTTTCGACCTTTTGTTTGTTTTGTGAGGATTTTTTTTTCGCGCGCGCGCGGAAATCTTTGGGGAGCCGTGTAACGCGGAACAAATAAAAAAAGAGATAGTCCACCCTTAGCATACTTTCGAGAAAAACACTCGCAGCCAACGCGTCATTCCACGGAATAACGAAGGGGTGCGACCACTAATTCTCATCACGACGCAGAGCTCCAGAGAGCCATGTTCGAGGAGAGGCTCATAGCTGGCGTCTTTGGTGTCAAAGACGACACCGTGACGTCGTTATCGCTAGGGTGTAAAAAATGAATATTGGTTGCGGTGGCGAGTACCATAGTAGGAAGCCAAAAGAAGCCGGGTGGAGGCAAGAGCGTGCGTGGAATGGATATGTGCTATCTAAAAAATGGGCTATGGAACGACCCCTGGAGGTCGCTGGTCGGTAGATAGTCGGGGGATAAGTTTGCATGGATTGCGTCAGAAGCTTAGGACAAGGTTGCGTGCACGTGTAGCATCACACTTTGCCGGATTATTTCATTGCCAACGCCTTATTTGCGGTGCAAAAGGTCGGTGTTTTAAACTCTCCGGTGTCGACGGCCACCTACGGGGCAATGCGCGTCGTAACGACGCCACGGGTACACCGTGCTTGCTGCTTGGATGGACTTGCGCCGAAGAACGCGAGCAGCGACTCTTGCCCTCCGACACTCGGCACTGCAGAATTTCAAACAGAGCATCGATCGGGTTCAGTGATCTTTGCACCACCACATTCTCATTCAAACCGAATCAACTCGATCGATAATGATCAGCAAGCCTACCATCGTCGAATCGAGAGTCGAACGCAGTCTGAGAGATTAGATTTTCAAGCGACACTCAACTGCTGAATGGGCATGCGCGAACCCAGCCCGCTAATGCGTTCGACTCTTGCAGAAAGCGGGCCACGCAGTGCCAACCCAGCCCGAGTGTGGCGCGCTGCCAAAAAGACCTATATTCGGCGGCCAGCCATTCCTGAAATTCTGGAGACTGGCTGACGTGATTTGCAGACGGTCGGCGCGAAAGGTCGGGGACTCGACGGTTACAGTGCGATTGAGTATCATCATCGTACTTAAAACCCCCTGGTGTCAACTGGCAAAAACTCGTCGTGCAGCTTGATGCTGATGGCGCATTCAACCCAAGGACACGGGGCCAGGCAACGGAAAGGCCGGAAACGACGGGCATCACTTCTTGAGCTTGGATCTGCGACTTGCTGTCAGTGCGCTATATATCGCCGCAGCCTGGCGGCACAGGTTCCCAATATTCTCCTCCCAGTTTCGCTGTACAAGTCTAGACTACGGGCATCAGAGCATGAAGCACAGTTCAGTCAAGATGCCAGCAGTTTTCGCGTGCTGAACGAGGTTAAGACCAGCCCTGTATTTCGTCGATTCCCCTCCCCGCCGCCTCTTTCGGAACAAAAAAGCTCCCGGTGCAACTTTTTCGCACCGTGGCAGTCTGACGTCCGCCAAGTCAACGGCGCAAGAAAGAACAACCTGCAAGTGGATGCGTCTGCTGAATTATTACCAAGTGCGGTCTTGCGCCCGCATCATCAGATGACGGTCGGATCGGGTCCGATGCTAACTTCCCCCGCTGCAACCCCCGCCGCTGTTCCCGCCGCAGCTGCCGCCGCCGCTGCTCCTGGAGCAGCAGTCGTCATCGTCCCCTCCCCCGTGGCCGCCCCAGCCCCCTCCCCGGCTGCGGTCGCGGTCCGCTTCCGCCGCTGCCGGTCCTTCTTCTCCTGCAGCAGCCGCGTCTTCCTGTCGTTCATACCGTGCACCCGGTCCTCCGAGCTTCCGCAGCATCCATGTTAGCTCCAGCTGGCCGATTCTTCCTTTGTCCTCCCTCTCCTATAAGCACCTGCTTTGTAGGAAATACTTGAGGAGGCTGCCAGCTGCAAAAGATCAAAAGACATGGATATGTCGATATGTCGACCGATACTTTTCGATATTTTTGAAATATTTGCATATCGATATGTCGAAAGGTGTCGATTTGATATGTGAACGTCTTTGTATTACCTGATTATTTTAGGCTTTTTTCAGAATATGATCACCTGGTCCAGACTGGGGGCAGAACGGGGCCAAGGCACCCCAGAAACTGGTTTGTGGGTTCCTTTCCACGACAGTAGGGCCCTGGGGTCTCCTCGGAGACACCCCGGCATCCCATTTCTGACTTTTCGAGGGTCCTTCCACCAGCGCTAACTATTTTGCCACGGTCTGCCAAATCAGCTTCAGAATGGGGGAGCAAGCGGGCCCTAGAATGGGCCAACAAGCACGGAATGGATGCTAAAACGTAAACGGCAGGTCTCTGAAGGACCCGCAACGCTGCCGAGGAGGCCCCAAGCCTCCCACAACTGCAAGTCAGAGAACTAACAAGCGACAATAGGCAAGAAACCCTCACGCAATCACGCAATAGCCATCCAGGCCCCTCCCCGACCACTCCCCACCCTCACACCATCCAGAAAATGAGAGTGCTGGCCACCTTGTTGGACGAGCTCCGGGAGCAAAAGCGGGCGCACAACCTGGGTACGGACACAGCTCCGTGCACTTCAAACATTCAGCACACACGAGCCGCAGATCCAACAACGAGACTTGTGCAAATATTCCTACTACAATACTACTATAGCATTATTTGTGGATTCGAAGGTCGGTATTTGATGATGAGGTCTGGGGAATGGACGTATTTTCCACGTATGGGGAGGAAAGGATTGGACGTGCTGGTGGACGCCTTCGAAGACGGCACCTCCGGCAAGACGGGGCAGAAGAGGGTAAACTTAGTGGGGGGCGGAGACCCAGCGCATGGAGGTAGGCGTGCCCAGACCACCACCACGGATGCCTGCAGCGACGATATGCCGATTTGCGGAGTCGGCGGCGAAGAGACGGAAGCGCGGGCCTTCGCCCCCGGGGTTACGCCCGAAGCGACACCGAAGTCGAGACGCAAGCTGCGACCATCGGCCCAAAGCGCCACAAGGGGACGGGCATCGGCATCCGAGCATTACGAGCGGGGAAAAACTGATCCAGCTTTACTAGTCACTGGGTGATTTCTGGCTGAGGGGGCCAATGTTGTTTCGGTTCCGCATCTACGACTACATGGCCAACTGTACGACAGAGCGATGATTCTGCTTGATGCCCTGCAGCAGGCGAGTGGGTCTCGTCGTCATCAACCAGTACTGCCCCTGGTCATTAAGGAGAGGGATGGATGTGACCGTGCTTCCTGGTGGTCTGCTTGATGCCCTGCAGCAGGCGAGTGGGTCTCGTCGTCATCAACCAGTACTGCCCCTGGTCATTAAGGAGAGGGATGGATGTGACCGTGCTTCCTGGTGGTCTGCTTGATGCCCTGCAGCAGGCGAGTGGGTCTCGTCGTCATCAACCAGTACTGCCCCTGGTCATTAGGGAAGCGGCGGATGCCGGCGCCAACACCGCCATTGAGAACGCCGCAGAAGGCGACGACACTAGGACGGCCGCTGGCAACGAAGCGGCGGCGTAAGGACTCGCCATCATGACGTGCACTCCGCGGCGGGCAGAGGTGCAAGATAAGGTACCAGTGACGAAGAGAGGTAGCACGAAGAGATAGTCACGAAAGAGAGCAGATGCAGATTATCGCCACAGGCTCTTTGCATGCTACCAGGACCAGGGGCAGTTACGGTCGAATACGACAATTCGAGCGAGGAGTAAGGTTGATAACCAAAATGTGAGGCACGATGGCCATCCTGAAAGCAGGGTTGCAGGATGATGCTTGGCCGAGGATAAAGTTGCTATGGCGACTGGGACAGAGAGATAACGCAAGATAGAGAGTCCTCCCTATGGGCACGCCTTCGCAGTCCCAGGGCTGCATACGGTCGTCGACTGACCTTTCCCGAGACGAGTTGGAATACGGGTACCATCTTTAAGTGAACGTGGACTCCGAAGTGTGACACTCCTTTCAACCGGGTGCACGAATTCAGAATTCCGGGATGGGTTGACCCACTGTTTCCGATGCGGCTTCCAATCATCGAAGGTTCGGGGACCAGATGGGGGAAGACGACTGGGTCTGCCTATTATTTATTTACACGTGACTGCTGCAGCGTGGTCAGAAGTGGGAAGGTCATCGGAGATGGCGGGCGTGAAAATCCTTCTTGCCCAAACCAAAACCCAGAGGGAATTGGAGAGTTTGACATAAGAATGGCAAACTCGCGGTACTGAAGGTTGCAACAGCAAACAGAAGAGTCAGATGATGATTGAACCTGCGCACATGCACATGCGTCCTGTTCAGACTCCTCCCTGTGTCGAAGGACTCAAAGGCAGGTCCTGCAGGTTTTCCAGCAACTGCTGGTTCGCCTTGAGGCCCTCCGAATCCGCAGGCTGCAGGGTATGCCTCAACAACTGCCTAGGAGTCCAAGCTACAGTTGGTAGATGCATCCGAGTTCTCTCGCACGGTGTTAAGAAACGTCCTGCGAGCTGTCGAGGTGGCCAAGGAAGAGGATCGGAGGAGGCCGAATACATGCAAACTTGCGAGATGGCAGAAAAGGTCTCACCAAAGTTGGAGAAGCAACCCAGCGAAGTCACTTTCCAACCAATTTTCCAACGGTTCAGCTAGGAGAAACAACCCACTGCCTGTGTTGTTCGTACGTGCACTTCCGCACCTCCTCTTGTACACCAATTCCCTCAGTGGGGTACTGCTAAAGTTCCCAAGTACGCATGCCCGTATGCGCTCGACCAAATGGCCAAGGTAATCGGAAAGACACGACGGCGAAGTATAAAAAACGTTAAAACGCGCATTGAGGTAGCAGTTGTCAGTGAGTTACGGAACAGGGCTCAAAACTGTGAGGTAGCAGTTGTCAGTGAGTTACGGAACAGGGCTCAAAACTGTGACCTAGGTGGCGACTGCCGACCATGCCGGGTGGTGTTTTGAATAGCTAGGAGGAACACGGAGGCTCAAGAGAGCCGCGTCCGAGGCACACTACTACCTGCACACCTCACCCACTTGCCCGCCCATCCACCCACCCGACCCAACTACCCACCTGTTCATCCATCCACCGACCTGCCTGTACACCTGCCCACCCACCGGCAGCCCGCTGAGTATCGGGGAGTTTCGGGGGAGTGTCCGGAAGTTCCGGGGAACTTACCAGGAGCCCGGACCAGGTGGTTAGAGAATTTAGCTACGGTGAGTCCCGCAGCAGGTCCACGGTGGGTTGCACCAGGAAGGTGGGGGTACCCACCCCCACCCAGGGTTAGCAACTTCGGTTTGGGTCTCAGGATTAGTATCAGCACTGAACCCCTCCCCCTTGTGGCATCGTCTCGTATGCGTGCCCTCCAACGGAGCCGCACGTTCACTACAAATCTGCTTGGCAGGTGTTCAGCCTCCGTGATCCATCCTGCGGTGGCGTCGCGGCACGATCCGATCGAACAACCTTAGGTGCCAGGGACTAAACCCAACCACTGAGCACCACGGCGTTTGGCGAAACCCGTTCTGTGTCGGCTCCCGATTGGCTTGCTGGGTGCGATGTAGGCGATGTGAGTCTTATGGAAAGCGAGAGAGACAAGTTGGAGTGCAGGAACCAACTCTGCTCCGTTCCATTGAGCGAAGGCTACGTCCTGCGGATACACGGGGTTGGCGTCGTTCCAGCGTAGCTTACCCTACAGGAGCGAGGGTTGCAAACCCCTGGGGTTGAGCACACTAGCTCAACACCACCGTCTTCCTTTTTATGGCGACAGAATCTGTGCTGTGCGAACACTCCGCAGGGCACAGTAGACGTGGGGTTGCGGTGTAGCCAATGGTTGAAGTGTCAAAGGGAAAAGAGAACGAGGAAGGAACCCTGCGAGCTGAGGGCAGCACGTCGGTACTGGAATGAGGAGAGCGTGTGCACGAGAGCGCAGTCTTTTTTTACGGTGCCATCTTACTTTTTTCCGGATCCGGTACCAGGGAAAGCCTGCTACACGGGAGCCAAGCTTCACGTGTTCGGCGGTACTGCAGAGCCACGGGCCTACGGGTCAAGTGGCTACCGATTTCCCAAACTAAAGCATCAAGGCGTGGCGCACCTTCGGGCTTGGCGCTTGCGCTGAACACAAGCTCGTCGAGACGGTCAGCCACAGGGCAGAGCGGACGGGGTTGTTAGATCGCTAACTACTGGCACCGGTGGAAACGTTTTGACCGCCGGCGGGGAATTTCCTTCTGCAGCTTGAATTGGTGGAAATTATTTGACCGCCGCGGGAAATTTCGCGCGGCGGTCGAAAGATTTCGATTCTGCACAGTAAACTCCGCAGAGCACGGTAGACATGGGCTTGTCGTGTAGCACCAATGGGTGAAGTACTTGTAGGAAAGGAGTGAGAGGAAGCAAGGGCAACGTGTTTAAGGAACATGCTTGGAATGTATGTGTGCGCAACACCGCACCGGTCCTATCTGCATCGTGCTTCGGGAGTTTAAGCCACGGGCACGAGGCGGACCATCATGCAGACGTGAAGAAGGGCTGAGAGGGGAGGATTCGGGCTGCCCCGGCTTCGTGGTAAGTAGCAGATGCTGTTTAGCTATACCAGAAACGTTGTGGGGATTTCCGTCAGTCGGATGGGACACCAGGGATAAGAGAACGGGGCCAGGGTCGTTGTGGTGTGCGGGAGCAAAGCGGCGCCTGTTCTGAATTTTCAGCTCTTCTTACACTCGATTGCACAGAGACAGGCAATCGCCACAACTTATTTGGACTAATAAGGACCCTAACCTTGCAGGTCGTTGTGCTACCTCCGTTCTTGTACTCTCGTTATTTTCTCTACTCACTACTGTACGTACTCTTTCACTCTTTTACTCTCTTTGGCTTGCCAAAAAAGACTCCTGCGGCCGACACCACGAACACATTCGCAATGAATGTGGCCCTGAGCCCCCCGCGTGCATACATGTTGAGCAGGGGTTGGCATGTAGCCAGCATCGGCCTGAGTCAACACTGTTACTGTCATGGGATGTTCACCGGGGAAGGGTCCGACCTAACCGTTAGTCAACAGCAACGTCGAAAAGGGGAGGGGGGAAGAAGATAGAAAATCGGTGGGGTTGTCAAGCTCGTAAGTGGTTGTTTGTAGATCAGTACGACCTTAAACTACGCCTAGCCCGAGGCCAGGCGGTCTTTAGCGGACCTCCAGTACATTTCTGCAGCAGCCCACAGGGAGTTCGGTTGCAATTGGGTTGTTTGCGAGCTGATGGTGGAGGAGGGGCAAGTTTAAACGTCGCTGGTGCCCAAGGGGAGGGGGTCGTGCTGACACTACCCTGAGAGCCCCCAACTTCGCAAGGGACCCCCCCCTCTTCTACAGTGCAGTTGCCTTGGAGACTGGGTGGTCGAATTCTCGAAGGTGAAATGGTCAAAATTCCCTGGCAAAAGTGGACCCACAAAAAAAATTCAAAGTGGGGGTATGTGTGTATGCCACGAACTTCTTCGTGGCATACACATACACGGGGGTCAGGTCAGACTCTGCCAACGACTCCGCAATCTGGCCGCTTAGGGCCACCCCTGCGGGGGGGGTGAGAGTTTGTGACCCACTGCGGCAAGCTGTCCACTCCTACAACCCTACCACCTGCTCGCCGCTGTCTACAAACACGTGCACCCCTCCCCCTGGTTCTTTCGGTCGATGGAAGCGCCAGCCGAAATCGGCCGCCTTCTTCCTCAGCGCGAACACTGGCCCCGGCCCCTGATGGTTGAGCGTGGCCAATCAGTATTTAATCTTCTCGTCTGTTCCTCACGAAAGCGAGGGGGTCGGGCAATGTTGGCACCCTACCTGTTTTTTTTGTTTTTTGTTTTTTTTTGCTGTTTTTTTTCTCTGGAGGTTTGTGTTTTTTTGCCCTGGTGGTCTGCTGGTGCACTCTTGCTGGCTCGGGTGAGCCAGGGTCTTCCATGTGCAGGCCAGCGGTCTGGTGAGGTGGCAATTCGAGTACTTATCAGAAGCTTTTGAAGCAGTCTGCAGAACTATCAGGATTGTTGAGCAGTAGCTGAATGGTCTTGGCAGGCAGGATGTGAAAAGCTGGGCGTTTTTGGTGGCTTAGGTGCGGTGTAGCAAGGTTCGGCCGGGCGTCTGCACGAGTATTTGGGTTCACCAGGAGGGCCTTGTTTTTTTTTTGTTTTTTTGCTGTTTTTGCTCCAGGATTCGTTTTTTTGCCTACATTGGGGTCGGGTCGGGTTACATCCGGTTTACCGACACCCCAGCAGCACGATAACTCAAGAGGTCAAGTCCACTATTCCATGCAGTATTTCGCATACACATTCCAGCGGCATCCCACGTGTACCCCCCATTCGCAAATTGCTGAGGACAGGGTGGGCGGTCTCCTGCATTCTCGGCGGTTCGGGTGTTGTGGCTGGCTCCGAACCAAGCTGAGTGTGGGCCACTGGCGCGGACTTCCAGCGCGCAAGCCTCGCTTCAGTCCTGGCCGCAAGGATCGTTCTCACCATGCGGTTCAGGGCCGTGGCATCAATATCCAGTCCCACGGTGATGACACCGTGCACCCGAGTGCAGGAGGGCCAGCGCGAGCGTTCAGCCCGCATGAGGGCCGCGAAACAGTCGATTCTCCGGATGTTGGGCTGCTCACTCCTGCATTAGGAGAAAGCTGCTACTGCAGGTTTCACTGGAATACAGAAAAGGGGGAAAACAAGGGTCTAACGTACGATGGGGTAGCCCCCCGGGATAGCCACACCATGTGTGAGAGAATAGGCTATCCCAGGAGGTCACGGGGGGACGGAGGGTGGGAACCCCGAATCTCCCGGACCTCGCCACTAAAGCGGCGGAAATAAAGCTAGTGATAACCCTCGCGCGAGGGTAACAGGGGCCGCACGGCCTCGAATACAAACAGCAGGGAGGGTGGGAGGAAAAAGATTTTCCCCGCCAGCCAGCCCAAAGGAACCTGTAGTTCGTTCGTAATGCCTAGCGGAATTCCCTCGATGAATCGCAAGACGGGCGCTCCGCAGCACGCTGCGTCCAGGCGGACTGTCGCAGCTGCCCCCGCAACACATGGTGCCGCTCGGCCCGTCGTATGTCCAGCAGCTCCCGCCCCTGCTCCTTCATCGTGCCGAGGTCAAACCCGTCGTATTCAGCCCCTACCGGGGGGAGCCCGTCGGTGATCGCGATACCGACTGGCCCCAGACCCCGTCCTAGCATCCCGCCCCGTTTGCCATACAGCCGGCAGATGCGCTTCATGCGTTCGCGCACGCTCAGCAACCGCCCGCACGATTCCAGCACCGCAATACTTTCACGACGGCTGCGTTGGCTGAAGCCGCTATGAGAGTATCCTTGCCAAAGCTGCCGAAGTCGCTGACGTCGGCCCCGCCGACAGCAAATCTTTCACGATGACCGCTTCGCCTCGTTTGCAAGCCTCAAAGAGAGGAGCGTGGCCGCATTTGATTTGCGGCATTGACGTCGGCCCGCGCCGCCAGCAAATCTTTCACGATGCCCGCTTCGCCTCGTTGGAAAGCGTTAAAGAAAGCGTGGCCGTTGATGTCTGCGATATTGACTTCGGCCCCCGCCGCCAGCAAATCTTTCACGATGCCCGCTTCGCCTTCTTCGCAAGCCACTAAGAGAGCAGTTCTGCCGTTGTCTACGGCATTGACTTCGGCCCCCGCCGCCAGCAAATCTTTCACGATGCCCGCTTCGCCTTCTTCGCAAGCCGCAAAGAGAGCAGTTCTGCCGTTGTCTACGGCATTGACTTCGGCCCCCGCCGCCAGCAAATCTTTCACGATGCCCGCTTCGCCTCGTTCGCAAGCCGCTAAGAGAGCAGTTCTGTGGTAGCGGTCTGCGGCATTGACTTCGGCCCCCGCCGCCAGCAAATCTTTCACGATGCCCACTTCGCCTTTTTGGCAAGCCTCAAAGAGAGCAGTTTCGCCGTCGCTGTCTGCGGCATTGACTTCGGCCCCCGCCGCCAGCAAATCTTTCACGATGCCCGCTTCGCCTTGTTGGCAAGCCGCTAAGAGAGCAGTTCTGCCGTTGTCTACGGCATTGACTTCGGCCCCCGCCGCCAGCAAATCTTTCACGATGCCCGCTTCGCCTTTTTGGCAAGCCGCTAGGAGAGCAGTTCTGCGGTAGCGGTCTGCGATATTGACTTCGGCCCCCGCCGCCAGCAAATCTTTCACGATGCCCGCTTCGCCTTCTTCGCAAGCCGCAAAGAGAGCAGTTCTGCCGTTGTCTACGGCATTGACTTCGGCCCCCGCCGCCAGCAAATCTTTCACGATGCCCGCTTCGCCTTCTTCGCAAGCCGCAAAGAGAGCAGTTCTGCCGTTGTCTACGGCATTGACTTCGGCCCCCGCCGCCAGCAAATCTTTCACGATGCCCGCTTCGCCTTTTTGGCAAGCCGCTAAGAGAGCAGTTCTGCCGTAGCGGTCTGCGGCATTGACTTCGGCCCCCGCCGCCAGCAAATCTTTCACGATGCCCGCTTCGCCTTCTTCGCAAGCCGCAAAGAGAGCAGTTCTGCCGTTGTCTACGGCATTGACTTCGGCCCCCGCCGCCAGCAAATCTTTCACGATGCCCGCTTCGCCTACTTCGCAAGCCGCTAAGAGAGCAGTTCTGTGGTAGCGGTCTGCGGCATTGACTTCGGCCCCCGCCGCCAGCAAATCTTTCACGATGCCCACTTCGCCTTTTTGGCAAGCCTCAAAGAGAGCAGTTTCGCCGTCGCTGTCTGCGGCATTGACTTCGGCCCCCGCCGCCAGCAAATCTTTCACGATGCCCACTTCGCCTCGTTTGCAAGCCGCGAAGAGAGCAGTTTTGCCGTATTTGCTGGCACGGTTGACGTCGGCTCCCGCCGATAGCAAATCTTTCACGATGTCCGCTTCGCCGCCTTTGCAAGCCGCTATGAGAGCAGTTTTGCCGTCGCTGTCTGCGGCATTGACTTCGGCCCCCGCCGACAGCAAATCTTTCACGATGCCCGCTTCGCCTTGTTGGCAAGCCGCTAAGAGAGCGGTTCTGCGGCAGCGGTCTGCATTGACTTCGGCCCCCGCCGCCAGCAAATCTTTCACGATGCCCGCTTCGCCTTTTTCGCAAGCCGCTAAGAGAGCAGTTCTGTGGTAGCGGTATGCGGCATTGACTTCGGCCCCCGCCGCCAGCAAATCTTTCACGATGCCCGCTTCGCCTTCTTCGCAAGCCACTAAGAGAGCAGTTTTGTGGTAGCGGTCTGCGGCATTGACTTCGGCCCCCGCCGCCAGCAAATCTTTCACGATGCCCACTTCGCCTTGTTGGCAAGCCAGAAAGAGAACAGTGTGGACGTTGTTTGCGGCATTGACTTCGGCCCCCGCCGCCAGCAAATCTTTCACGATGACCGCTTCGCCTCGTTCGCAAGCCACTAAGAGAGCAGTTTTGTCGTAGTTGCTGACACGGTTGACGTCGGCCCCCTTCGACAGCAAATCTTTCACGATGCCCGCTTCGCCTCGTAGGCAAGCCGCTAAGAGAGCAGTTCTGCGGTAGCGGTCTGCGGCATTGACTTCGGCCCCCGCCGCCAGCAAATCTTTCACGATGCCCGCTTCGCCTCGTTCGCAAGCCGCGAAGAGAGCAGTTTTGCCGTATTTGCTGGCACGGTTGACGTCGGCTCCCGCCGATAGCAAATCTTTCACGTTGTCCGCTTCGCCGCCTTCGCAAGCCGCTAACAGACCAGTCGTGCCGTCGTTGGCTGCGGCATTGACGCCGGCCCCCGCCGACAGCAATCGTTTCACAGTCCTGTCAAATTTTCTGTCAGCGTTTGTGGCGGCGTTAACGTCGGCCCCCGCGCGAAAGGGCCAACACGCGTAAATGAGTGCAGTGTAACCGCTGCTGTTTGCGGCATCCACGTCGGCAGCGTGGTCCCCAGTTATCCACAGCAACCTTTCTACGACGTCTGCGTGTCCTTGACGGCTTGCGATGATGAGCGCCGTGGCCCCCGCTTTGCAACTCTTGGGAATAGCTGCGATGGCAGCCGTCATGGTTCAGTTCCTCTGCCACCGGCACCTGATCGCGATTGAGAAATTGTAAAAAAGAAAACGCAAAAAATCGGCAGAAATCGCCCCTATTCGGGGTGTACGTGGGGTGTACTTGGGAAGTTCTGTGTAAGTTCATGGGAAGTTAAGTTTCTGCTGTGGATCACACCATGCAAAGCAGGTGCTTTTGCAACAAAAAATGGTGCGATTGACCTCATGACAAAGTGGAGGAAACGGCTCTGTGATGCCGGCACCGCCGAGGCGGACAGTGCCCAACGAGGACCGGCACCGCCAGACAGTGCAGCCATGAAACATCGACGGAGTTGCGTCTGGCGCGTCGGTTTCAACTGCAAGAACAAGTACCCCGCCCCCTTCGCGCACCGCTGGCCCCGGCTGCCAAGGGCTGTGCAATCGTCGCATTCGTGTGTTTGACAGGCCTTCGACCACCCGTAGTACGTGCGCTCGGCTAAGGCCGGCGCGTGGCGAGACTGGAGGCAGCAGTTAAAGTTCGGGGAACAGTAAAGTTCGGGCTAAGCTAAGTTCGGGCAATGCTGGTGAAGCTAAGTTCGAGTGATGCTAAGTTCGGGCGTTGCTAAGTTCTGGTGCTAAGCGCTCAGGCTGCGCTGGTACTAAAAAAAAGTTCCGGCACGAGCGAAGTTCGGCCAGGGTGGTAAAGTCCGGTGAAGCCAAGGTCGGTGCTCGTGCCCGGGGGGGGACACCCCCCCCGACCCACCGAGTACGGGAAAAGTTTGGCGCTGGTACCCGGGTTTGCGCCCCCCCGGACCCCCCCGCCGCCCCCCGGCGAAGCAGAGTTCGGGCGCAGCTAAGTTCAGACGATAATAAGTTCGAGTGATGCTAAGTTCGGGCGCAGCTAAGTTCTGGTGAAGCAAAGTTCGGGCGCAGCTGAGTTCGGGCGAAGCAACGCTCGGGCGAAGCTAAGTTCTGGCGAAGCAAAGTTCGGGCGCTGCAAAGTTCGGGCGATGCTAAATTCTGGTACGGGCGCAGCTGAGTTCGGACGAAGCAAAGTTCGCGTGAAGCTAAGCAAAGTTCGGTTCTCGTAGCAGTTTGGCCTGTGATGGCAAGCTCGGCCGCCCGACTCCGTTTCCCGGGGTGACCAAATACCGCGAGATACTGAGAAACTCCGCCAAAAACGCAAATTTCGGGCACATAAGACCCCGAAACCCAACAAACCTCGAAAACCATCTTCGACCGGAAAAGTGTGAGGGGCGGGGTTCGAACCCGGGCCGACCGGCCTGAAGGCCGGCGCCCGCTCACTCTGCCACCCCCGTGCATTTTCCCAGAAGGGAAAAAAGCTTACTCTGAACTATTATCCAGTTCAAAAACAATACGGTTTCATAATTGTTGCAAGAAAAGCCGGGTTGGCTCGAATAGAGGCTATTCACATTGCATGTTCATAGGACCTCCAGTCTCGAAAAATTCAAAGTGGGGGTATGTGTGTATGCCACGAACTTCTTCGTGGCATACACATACACGGGGGTCAGGTCAGACTCTGCCAACGACTCCGCAATCTGGCCGCTTAGGGCCACCCCTGCGGGGGGGGTGAGAGTTTGTGACCCACTGCGGCAAGCTGTCCACTCCTACAACCCTACCACCTGCTCGCCGCTGTCTACAAACACGTGCACCCCTCCCCCTGGTTCTTTCGGTCGATGGAAGCGCCAGCCGAAATCGGCCGCCTTCTTCCTCAGCGCGAACACTGGCCCCGGCCCCTGATGGTTGAGCGTGGCCAATCAGTATTTAATCTTCTCGTCTGTTCCTCACGAAAGCGAGGGGGTCGGGCAATGTTGGCACCCTACCTGTTTTTTTTGTTTTTTGTTTTTTTTTGCTGTTTTTTTTCTCTGGAGGTTTGTGTTTTTTTGCCCTGGTGGTCTGCTGGTGCACTCTTGCTGGCTCGGGTGAGCCAGGGTCTTCCATGTGCAGGCCAGCGGTCTGGTGAGGTGGCAATTCGAGTACTTATCAGAAGCTTTTGAAGCAGTCTGCAGAACTATCAGGATTGTTGAGCAGTAGCTGAATGGTCTTGGCAGGCAGGATGTGAAAAGCTGGGCGTTTTTGGTTGCTTAGGTGCGGTGCAGCAAGGTTCGGCCGGGCGTGTGCACGAGTATTTGGGTTCACCAGGAGGGCCTTGTTTTTGTTTTTGTTTTTTTGCTGTTTTTTTGCTCCAGGATTCGTTTTTTTGCCTACATTGGGGTCGGGTCGGGTTACATCCGGTTTACCGACACCCCAGCAGCACGATAACTCAAGAGGTCAAGTCCAATATTCCATGCAGTATTTCGCATACACATTCCAGCGGCATCCCACGTGTACCCCCCATTCGCAAATTGCTGAGGACAGGGTGGGCGGTCTCCTGCATTCTCGGCGGTTCGGGTGTTGTGGCTGGCTCCGAACCAAGCTGAGTGTGGGCCACTGGCGCGGACTTCCAGCGCGCAAGCCTCGCTTCAGTCCTGGCCGCAAGGATCGTTCTCACCATGCGGTTCAGGGCCGTGGCATCAATATCCAGTCCCACGGTGATGACACCGTGCACCCGAGTGCAGGAGGGCCAGCGCGAGCGTTCAGCCCGCATGAGGGCCGCGAAACAGTCGATTCTCCGGATGTTGGGCTGCTCACTCCTGCATTAGGAGAAAGCTGCTACTGCAGGTTTCACTGGAATACAGAAAAGGGGGAAAACAAGGGTCTAACGTACGATGGGGTAGCCCCCCGGGATAGCCACACCATGTGTGAGAGAATAGGCTATCCCAGGAGGTCACGGGGGGACGGAGGGTGGGAACCCCGAATCTCCCGGACCTCGCCACTAAAGCGGCGGAAATAAAGCTAGTGATAACCCTCGCGCGAGGGTAACAGGGGCCGCACGGCCTCGAATACAAACAGCAGGGAGGGTGGGAGGAAAAAGATTTTCCCCGCCAGCCAGCCCAAAGGAACCTGTAGTTCGTTCGTAATGCCTAGCGGAATTCCCTCGATGAATCGCAAGACGGGCGCTCCGCAGCACGCTGCGTCCAGGCGGACTGTCGCAGCTGCCCCCGCAACACATGGTGCCGCTCGGCCCGTCGTATGTCCAGCAGCTCCCGCCCCTGCTCCTTCATCGTGCCGAGGTCAAACCCGTCGTATTCAGCCCCTACCGGGGGGAGCCCGTCGGTGATCGCGATACCGACTGGCCCCAGACCCCGTCCTAGCATCCCGCCCCGTTTGCCATACAGCCGGCAGATGCGCTTCATGCGTTCGCGCACGCTCAGCAACCGCCCGCACGATTCCAGCACCGCAATACTTTCACGACGGCTGCGTTGGCTGAAGCCGCTATGAGAGTATCCTTGCCAAAGCTGCCGAAGTCGCTGACGTCGGCCCCGCCGACAGCAAATCTTTCACGATGACCGCTTCGCCTCGTTTGCAAGCCTCAAAGAGAGGAGCGTGGCCGCATTTGATTTGCGGCATTGACGTCGGCCCGCGCCGCCAGCAAATCTTTCACGATGCCCGCTTCGCCTCGTTGGAAAGCGTTAAAGAAAGCGTGGCCGTTGATGTCTGCGATATTGACTTCGGCCCCCGCCGCCAGCAAATCTTTCACGATGCCCGCTTCGCCTTCTTCGCAAGCCACTAAGAGAGCAGTTCTGCCGTTGTCTACGGCATTGACTTCGGCCCCCGCCGCCAGCAAATCTTTCACGATGCCCGCTTCGCCTTCTTCGCAAGCCGCAAAGAGAGCAGTTCTGCCGTTGTCTACGGCATTGACTTCGGCCCCCGCCGCCAGCAAATCTTTCACGATGCCCGCTTCGCCTACTTCGCAAGCCGCTAAGAGAGCAGTTCTGTGGTAGCGGTCTGCGGCATTGACTTCGGCCCCCGCCGCCAGCAAATCTTTCACGATGCCCACTTCGCCTTTTTGGCAAGCCTCAAAGAGAGCAGTTTCGCCGTCGCTGTCTGCGGCATTGACTTCGGCCCCCGCCGCCAGCAAATCTTTCACGATGCCCACTTCGCCTCGTTTGCAAGCCGCGAAGAGAGCAGTTTTGCCGTATTTGCTGGCACGGTTGACGTCGGCTCCCGCCGATAGCAAATCTTTCACGATGTCCGCTTCGCCGCCTTTGCAAGCCGCTATGAGAGCAGTTTTGCCGTCGCTGTCTGCGGCATTGACTTCGGCCCCCGCCGACAGCAAATCTTTCACGATGCCCGCTTCGCCTTGTTGGCAAGCCGCTAAGAGAGCAGTTCTGCGGCAGCGGTCTGCATTGACTTCGGCCCCCGCCGCCAGCAAATCTTTCACGATGCCCGCTTCGCCTTTTTCGCAAGCCGCTAAGAGAGCAGTTCTGTGGTAGCGGTATGCGGCATTGACTTCGGCCCCCGCCGCCAGCAAATCTTTCACGATGCCCGCTTCGCCTTCTTCGCAAGCCACTAAGAGAGCAGTTCTGCCGTTGTCTACGGCATTGACTTCGGCCCCCGCCGCCAGCAAATCTTTCACGATGCCCGCTTCGCCTTCTTCGCAAGCCGCAAAGAGAGCAGTTCTGCCGTTGTCTACGGCATTGACTTCGGCCCCCGCCGCCAGCAAATCTTTCACGATGCCCGCTTCGCCTACTTCGCAAGCCGCTAAGAGAGCAGTTCTGTGGTAGCGGTCTGCGGCATTGACTTCGGCCCCCGCCGCCAGCAAATCTTTCACGATGCCCACTTCGCCTTTTTGGCAAGCCTCAAAGAGAGCAGTTTCGCCGTCGCTGTCTGCGGCATTGACTTCGGCCCCCGCCGCCAGCAAATCTTTCACGATGCCCACTTCGCCTCGTTTGCAAGCCGCGAAGAGAGCAGTTTTGCCGTATTTGCTGGCACGGTTGACGTCGGCTCCCGCCGATAGCAAATCTTTCACGATGTCCGCTTCGCCGCCTTTGCAAGCCGCTATGAGAGCAGTTTTGCCGTCGCTGTCTGCGGCATTGACTTCGGCCCCCGCCGACAGCAAATCTTTCACGATGCCCGCTTCGCCTTGTTGGCAAGCCGCTAAGAGAGCGGTTCTGCGGCAGCGGTCTGCATTGACTTCGGCCCCCGCCGCCAGCAAATCTTTCACGATGCCCGCTTCGCCTTTTTCGCAAGCCGCTAAGAGAGCAGTTCTGTGGTAGCGGTATGCGGCATTGACTTCGGCCCCCGCCGCCAGCAAATCTTTCACGATGCCCGCTTCGCCTTCTTCGCAAGCCACTAAGAGAGCAGTTTTGTGGTAGCGGTCTGCGGCATTGACTTCGGCCCCCGCCGCCAGCAAATCTTTCACGATGCCCACTTCGCCTTGTTGGCAAGCCAGAAAGAGAACAGTGTGGACGTTGTTTGCGGCATTGACTTCGGCCCCCGCCGCCAGCAAATCTTTCACGATGACCGCTTCGCCTCGTTCGCAAGCCACTAAGAGAGCAGTTTTGTCGTAGTTGCTGACACGGTTGACGTCGGCCCCCTTCGACAGCAAATCTTTCACGATGCCCGCTTCGCCTCGTAGGCAAGCCGCTAAGAGAGCAGTTCTGCGGTAGCGGTCTGCGGCATTGACTTCGGCCCCCGCCGCCAGCAAATCTTTCACGATGCCCGCTTCGCCTCGTTCGCAAGCCGCGAAGAGAGCAGTTTTGCCGTATTTGCTGGCACGGTTGACGTCGGCTCCCGCCGATAGCAAATCTTTCACGTTGTCCGCTTCGCCGCCTTCGCAAGCCGCTAACAGACCAGTCGTGCCGTCGTTGGCTGCGGCATTGACGCCGGCCCCCGCCGACAGCAATCGTTTCACAGTCCTGTCAAATTTTCTGTCAGCGTTTGTGGCGGCGTTAACGTCGGCCCCCGCGCGAAAGGGCCAACACGCGTAAATGAGTGCAGTGTAACCGCTGCTGTTTGCGGCATCCACGTCGGCAGCGTGGTCCCCAGTTATCCACAGCAACCTTTCTACGACGTCTGCGTGTCCTTGACGGCTTGCGATGATGAGCGCCGTGGCCCCCGCTTTGCAACTCTTGGGAATAGCTGCGATGGCAGCCGTCATGGTTCAGTTCCTCTGCCACCGGCACCTGATCGCGATTGAGAAATTGTAAAAAAGAAAACGCAAAAAATCGGCAGAAATCGCCCCTATTCGGGGTGTACGTGGGGTGTACTTGGGAAGTTCTGTGTAAGTTCATGGGAAGTTAAGTTTCTGCTGTGGATCACACCATGCAAAGCAGGTGCTTTTGCAACAAAAAATGGTGCGATTGACCTCATGACAAAGTGGAGGAAACGGCTCTGTGATGCCGGCACCGCCGAGGCGGACAGTGCCCAACGAGGACCGGCACCGCCAGACAGTGCAGCCATGAAACATCGACGGAGTTGCGTCTGGCGCGTCGGTTTCAACTGCAAGAACAAGTACCCCGCCCCCTTCGCGCACCGCTGGCCCCGGCTGCCAAGGGCTGTGCAATCGTCGCATTCGTGTGTTTGACAGGCCTTCGACCACCCGTAGTACGTGCGCTCGGCTAAGGCCGGCGCGTGGCGAGACTGGAGGCAGCAGTTAAAGTTCGGGGAACAGTAAAGTTCGGGCTAAGCTAAGTTCGGGCAATGCTGGTGAAGCTAAGTTCGAGTGATGCTAAGTTCGGGCGTTGCTAAGTTCGGGCGTGCTAAGTTCTGGTGCTCAGGCTGCGCTGGTACTAAAAAAAAGTTCCGGCACGAGCGAAGTTCGGCCAGGGTGGTAAAGTCCGGTGAAGCCAAGGTCGGTGCTCGTGCCCGGGGGGGGACACCCCCCCGGACCCCCCGACCCACCGAGTACGGGAAAAGTTTGGCGCTGGTACCCGGGTTTGCGCCCCCCCGGACCCCCCCGCCGCCCCCCGGCGAAGCAGAGTTCGGGCGCAGCTAAGTTCAGACGATAATAAGTTCGAGTGATGCTAAGTTCGGGCGCAGCTAAGTTCTGGTGAAGCAAAGTTCGGGCGCAGCTGAGTTCGGGCGAAGCAACGCTCGGGCGAAGCTAAGTTCTGGCGAAGCAAAGTTCGGGCGCTGCAAAGTTCGGGCGATGCTAAATTCTGGTACGGGCGCAGCTGAGTTCGGACGAAGCAAAGTTCGCGTGAAGCTAAGCAAAGTTCGGTTCTCGTAGCAGTTTGGCCTGTGATGGCAAGCTCGGCCGCCCGACTCCGTTTCCCGGGGTGACCAAATACCGCGAGATACTGAGAAACTCCGCCAAAAACGCAAATTTCGGGCACATAAGACCCCGAAACCCAACAAACCTCGAAAACCATCTTCGACCGGAAAAGTGTGAGGGGCGGGGTTCGAACCCGGGCCGACCGGCCTGAAGGCCGGCGCCCGCTCACTCTGCCACCCCCGTGCATTTTCCCAGAAGGGAAAAAAGCTTACTCTGAACTATTATCCAGTTCAAAAACAATACGGTTTCATAATTGTTGCAAGAAAAGCCGGGTTGGCTCGAATAGAGGCTATTCACATTGCATGTTCATAGGACCTCCAGTCTCGAAAAATTCAAAGTGGGGGTATGTGTGTATGCCACGAACTTCTTCGTGGCATACACATACACGGGGGTCAGGTCAGACTCTGCCAACGACTCCGCAATCTGGCCGCTTAGGGCCACCCCTGCGGGGGGGGTGAGAGTTTGTGACCCACTGCGGCAAGCTGTCCACTCCTACAACCCTACCACCTGCTCGCCGCTGTCTACAAACACGTGCACCCCTCCCCCTGGTTCTTTCGGTCGATGGAAGCGCCAGCCGAAATCGGCCGCCTTCTTCCTCAGCGCGAACACTGGCCCCGGCCCCTGATGGTTGAGCGTGGCCAATCAGTATTTAATCTTCTCGTCTGTTCCTCACGAAAGCGAGGGGGTCGGGCAATGTTGGCACCCTACCTGTTTTTTTTGTTTTTTGTTTTTTTTTGCTGTTTTTTTTCTCTGGAGGTTTGTGTTTTTTTGCCCTGGTGGTCTGCTGGTGCACTCTTGCTGGCTCGGGTGAGCCAGGGTCTTCCATGTGCAGGCCAGCGGTCTGGTGAGGTGGCAATTCGAGTACTTATCAGAAGCTTTTGAAGCAGTCTGCAGAACTATCAGGATTGTTGAGCAGTAGCTGAATGGTCTTGGCAGGCAGGATGTGAAAAGCTGGGCGTTTTTGGTTGCTTAGGTGCGGTGTAGCAAGGTTCGGCCGGGCGTGTGCACGAGTATTTGGGTTCACCAGGAGGGCCTTGTTTTTGTTTTTGTTTTTTTGCTGTTTTTTTGCTCCAGGATTCGTTTTTTTGCCTACATTGGGGTCGGGTCGGGTTACATCCGGTTTACCGACACCCCAGCAGCACGATAACTCAAGAGGTCAAGTCCACTATTCCATGCAGTATTTCGCATACACATTCCAGCGGCATCCCACGTGTACCCCCCATTCGCAAATTGCTGAGGACAGGGTGGGCGGTCTCCTGCATTCTCGGCGGTTCGGGTGTTGTGGCTGGCTCCGAACCAAGCTGAGTGTGGGCCACTGGCGCGGACTTCCAGCGCGCAAGCCTCGCTTCAGTCCTGGCCGCAAGGATCGTTCTCACCATGCGGTTCAGGGCCGTGGCATCAATATCCAGTCCCACGGTGATGACACCGTGCACCCGAGTGCAGGAGGGCCAGCGCGAGCGTTCAGCCCGCATGAGGGCCGCGAAACAGTCGATTCTCCGGATGTTGGGCTGCTCACTCCTGCATTAGGAGAAAGCTGCTACTGCAGGTTTCACTGGAATACAGAAAAGGGGGAAAACAAGGGTCTAACGTACGATGGGGTAGCCCCCCGGGATAGCCACACCATGTGTGAGAGAATAGGCTATCCCAGGAGGTCACGGGGGGACGGAGGGTGGGAACCCCGAATCTCCCGGACCTCGCCACTAAAGCGGCGGAAATAAAGCTAGTGATAACCCTCGCGCGAGGGTAACAGGGGCCGCACGGCCTCGAATACAAACAGCAGGGAGGGTGGGAGGAAAAAGATTTTCCCCGCCAGCCAGCCCAAAGGAACCTGTAGTTCGTTCGTAATGCCTAGCGGAATTCCCTCGATGAATCGCAAGACGGGCGCTCCGCAGCACGCTGCGTCCAGGCGGACTGTCGCAGCTGCCCCCGCAACACATGGTGCCGCTCGGCCCGTCGTATGTCCAGCAGCTCCCGCCCCTGCTCCTTCATCGTGCCGAGGTCAAACCCGTCGTATTCAGCCCCTACCGGGGGGAGCCCGTCGGTGATCGCGATACCGACTGGCCCCAGACCCCGTCCTAGCATCCCGCCCCGTTTGCCATACAGCCGGCAGATGCGCTTCATGCGTTCGCGCACGCTCAGCAACCGCCCGCACGATTCCAGCACCGCAATACTTTCACGACGGCTGCGTTGGCTGAAGCCGCTATGAGAGTATCCTTGCCAAAGCTGCCGAAGTCGCTGACGTCGGCCCCGCCGACAGCAAATCTTTCACGATGACCGCTTCGCCTCGTTTGCAAGCCTCAAAGAGAGGAGCGTGGCCGCATTTGATTTGCGGCATTGACGTCGGCCCGCGCCGCCAGCAAATCTTTCACGATGCCCGCTTCGCCTCGTTGGAAAGCGTTAAAGAAAGCGTGGCCGTTGATGTCTGCGATATTGACTTCGGCCCCCGCCGCCAGCAAATCTTTCACGATGCCCGCTTCGCCTTCTTCGCAAGCCACTAAGAGAGCAGTTCTGCCGTTGTCTACGGCATTGACTTCGGCCCCCGCCGCCAGCAAATCTTTCACGATGCCCGCTTCGCCTTCTTCGCAAGCCGCAAAGAGAGCAGTTCTGCCGTTGTCTACGGCATTGACTTCGGCCCCCGCCGCCAGCAAATCTTTCACGATGCCCGCTTCGCCTCGTTCGCAAGCCGCTAAGAGAGCAGTTCTGTGGTAGCGGTCTGCGGCATTGACTTCGGCCCCCGCCGCCAGCAAATCTTTCACGATGCCCACTTCGCCTTTTTGGCAAGCCTCAAAGAGAGCAGTTTCGCCGTCGCTGTCTGCGGCATTGACTTCGGCCCCCGCCGACAGCAAATCTTTCACGATGCCCGCTTCGCCTTGTTGGCAAGCCGCTAAGAGAGCAGTTCTGCCGTTGTCTACGGCATTGACTTCGGCCCCCGCCGCCAGCAAATCTTTCACGATGCCCGCTTCGCCTTTTTGGCAAGCCGCTAGGAGAGCAGTTCTGCGGTAGCGGTCTGCGATATTGACTTCGGCCCCCGCCGCCAGCAAATCTTTCACGATGCCCGCTTCGCCTTCTTCGCAAGCCGCAAAGAGAGCAGTTCTGCCGTTGTCTACGGCATTGACTTCGGCCCCCGCCGCCAGCAAATCTTTCACGATGCCCGCTTCGCCTTTTTCGCAAGCCGCTAAGAGAGCAGTTCTGCGGTAGCGGTCTGCGGCATTGACTTCGGCCCCCGCCGCCAGCAAATCTTTCACGATGCCCGCTTCGCCTTCTTCGCAAGCCGCAAAGAGAGCAGTTCTGCCGTTGTCTACGGCATTGACTTCGGCCCCCGCCGCCAGCAAATCTTTCACGATGCCCGCTTCGCCTACTTCGCAAGCCGCTAAGAGAGCAGTTCTGTGGTAGCGGTCTGCGGCATTGACTTCGGCCCCCGCCGCCAGCAAATCTTTCACGATGCCCACTTCGCCTTTTTGGCAAGCCTCAAAGAGAGCAGTTTCGCCGTCGCTGTCTGCGGCATTGACTTCGGCCCCCGCCGCCAGCAAATCTTTCACGATGCCCACTTCGCCTCGTTTGCAAGCCGCGAAGAGAGCAGTTTTGCCGTATTTGCTGGCACGGTTGACGTCGGCTCCCGCCGATAGCAAATCTTTCACGATGTCCGCTTCGCCGCCTTTGCAAGCCGCTATGAGAGCAGTTTTGCCGTCGCTGTCTGCGGCATTGACTTCGGCCCCCGCCGACAGCAAATCTTTCACGATGCCCGCTTCGCCTTGTTGGCAAGCCGCTAAGAGAGCGGTTCTGCGGCAGCGGTCTGCATTGACTTCGGCCCCCGCCGCCAGCAAATCTTTCACGATGCCCGCTTCGCCTTTTTCGCAAGCCGCTAAGAGAGCAGTTCTGTGGTAGCGGTATGCGGCATTGACTTCGGCCCCCGCCGCCAGCAAATCTTTCACGATGCCCGCTTCGCCTTCTTCGCAAGCCACTAAGAGAGCAGTTTTGTGGTAGCGGTCTGCGGCATTGACTTCGGCCCCCGCCGCCAGCAAATCTTTCACGATGCCCACTTCGCCTTGTTGGCAAGCCAGAAAGAGAACAGTGTGGACGTTGTTTGCGGCATTGACTTCGGCCCCCGCCGCCAGCAAATCTTTCACGATGCCCGCTTCGCCTCGTAGGCAAGCCGCTAAGAGAGCAGTTCTGCGGTAGCGGTCTGCGGCATTGACTTCGGCCCCCGCCGCCAGCAAATCTTTCACGATGCCCGCTTCGCCTCGTTCGCAAGCCGCGAAGAGAGCAGTTTTGCCGTATTTGCTGGCACGGTTGACGTCGGCTCCCGCCGATAGCAAATCTTTCACGTTGTCCGCTTCGCCGCCTTCGCAAGCCGCTAACAGACCAGTCGTGCCGTCGTTGGCTGCGGCATTGACGCCGGCCCCCGCCGACAGCAATCGTTTCACAGTCCTGTCAAATTTTCTGTCAGCGTTTGTGGCGGCGTTAACGTCGGCCCCCGCGCGAAAGGGCCAACACGCGTAAATGAGTGCAGTGTAACCGCTGCTGTTTGCGGCATCCACGTCGGCAGCGTGGTCCCCAGTTATCCACAGCAACCTTTCTACGACGTCTGCGTGTCCTTGACGGCTTGCGATGATGAGCGCCGTGGCCCCCGCTTTGCAACTCTTGGGAATAGCTGCGATGGCAGCCGTCATGGTTCAGTTCCTCTGCCACCGGCACCTGATCGCGATTGAGAAATTGTAAAAAAGAAAACGCAAAAAATCGGCAGAAATCGCCCCTATTCGGGGTGTACGTGGGGTGTACTTGGGAAGTTCTGTGTAAGTTCATGGGAAGTTAAGTTTCTGCTGTGGATCACACCATGCAAAGCAGGTGCTTTTGCAACAAAAAATGGTGCGATTGACCTCATGACAAAGTGGAGGAAACGGCTCTGTGATGCCGGCACCGCCGAGGCGGACAGTGCCCAACGAGGACCGGCACCGCCAGACAGTGCAGCCATGAAACATCGACGGAGTTGCGTCTGGCGCGTCGGTTTCAACTGCAAGAACAAGTACCCCGCCCCCTTCGCGCACCGCTGGCCCCGGCTGCCAAGGGCTGTGCAATCGTCGCATTCGTGTGTTTGACAGGCCTTCGACCACCCTAAGCAACGCACTCCGCGTAAGCCAAGAGCTGTTGGGTTGGCGGATCGCAGTTGCCCTCTTGGGCGAGCATGAGCGCAGTTTTACCGTCGCGGTCGGCCACACGCACGTTGGCACCGGCCGCCAGCAGCTCGTTCACAACGCGGCTGTGTCCACTCCGGCAGGCGAGATGGAGTGCGGTGACCCAGTCGTGGTCGACAGCATTCACGTCGGCGCCGGCCGACAATAGCACCGTCACGATACCTTTGTGGCCGCGATGACTGGCGGGGAAAAGGGCACCCCGACCGGCGCAGTGCTCAGCGTTCACGTCGGCACCCGCTGACAGCAGCTGCTTCACGACGCCTTCGTGGCCATTCTCGCTGGCCAAGTAGAGAGCCGTCAAGCCGAACATCAAGTACGCCGCATTCGCGTCGGCGCCGGCCGATAACAGCTGTGAATTTGTTGCATTAGTGTGATTGTCAGGCCTTCGACTACCCTGAGCAACGCACTATATAACAGCTCTCCAACGACGCTTTCGTGGCCGTTCTCACTGGAGTCGAGGAGCGCCGTGGCCCCGTCCGCACACGTCGGCGCCGGCCCGCAACAGCTCCTTCACCACGAGCACATGTCCCCGGCTACTTGCGGCGATAAGCGCTGTCCTCCCGAGGTTGTCAGTTGAATCGACGGCAACCCGAGGTCCTGTTGTCCGCAGCAGTCGCCCGACGATGTCTGCGTGTCCTTGGTAGCTTGCTAGAGCGAGGCCCGTGGCCCCCGATTTGACATGCTCGGGAATAGCAGCGATGGCAGCCATATTCTTTTCCAGTCCCGGCACCTGATGGTTGGGCATGGCCAATCCCCCACCGGCGGAGGATTTGTTTCGGCTCTGTTCTGGGTTTTGGGCCTGTTATTGCAACGCTGCTCGGGGCTATGCTTTTCTCGCTTCCTACCAGCAACAGAGAAAGTTCGTAGTCTGGTCGGCCAGGGTGCGCGCTATCTGCCGGCTTGCCGGCCGATTAATTTTGCAGCGGGGTTTTATTTTCCCCGTCCGGGGATTTCAGTCCGAATTTTGGCCGAACACTGGCCCCGGCACCTGATGGTTGAGCGTGGCCAATCAGTATTTGTTGTGTTGTGTAGTTTGTAGCAGCTCGCATCACGAATTTACTACTCATATCAGAGCTCCGGACTCGACGGCACTGAGCGACGCCCCTCAGACTCAGAGTCAGAACGTCGTCGGTGGGTGGTGCTTTACGCGAACTCTCTGCTCACCGCGTGCTGAAACTCGTCTCTCGCAACTGCCGCCCGCCTCTTTGCGCCCCTGTCTTCTGCGTCGGTGTCGCAGAAGAGGTTCCATTCCTGCGGTTGCGCCGGGTCTCGTAGACGTCCAAGCTCAGTCCACGTCCAGCCTACCTCTTCGACAGCCTCCTGGAACAGGGCTACCGGCCCCTTCTTCTTCGCGTTGATTTCTCCGCGCTCCTCTCTTTCGCGCCTTATTGCTCGTACCTCCTCTGCCAATCGCCTGAGTTGTGGTCGTCTGCCTAATTGCTGCCCGAGCGTGAGCAGCCGCCGATGCAAAACGACAGAAGCCGGGTCCAGCCGGTGTCCGCGGCACAACACATTCAGCACTATTGCGCCGTTCCGGCGTGGGCTTCCGGACCAGATCCCCGCCATTGTTGCTCTCATCAAAGCTTGAACGTACTTCTTAGGTGGCTGCCACACGGCGGTTCCATACAGCGCTTTGGTCGTTGCTGCAGCGGCCACGTATCGCTCCCTTTCTTCCATCGGTACGGGGAGGTGTCGAGCCCGGCGGGCGATGGCTTGTGCCTTTTCGTGTCGCCCCTTTATGCGCTTGCTCGGCTTCGGCGATCCTTGACTTACCGAAAGCATCGTCCCCAACACGTCGAAAGCCTGCTGTCTCTCTATCGTCTTCCCTTGCACTTTCACCGCCCTCTCACGGCTTTCACACGTTGTGTACCAGTAGGACTTGGCGGCTCCGACTCCCAAGTCTGCCGCATTCGCGAATCGTGTTGTTGTCTGTGTGGCCGCTTTGAACTGTTTCTTGTCGCTCGTCATGGCCTGGGTGTCGTCCAGGAAGGCCAATGCACGTACAACTTCTTCCTCGCTTCCGAGTACCTCTACCGCTCGGATCCATACTGCAACAAGCGCATTCAGCAGCAAGACACTCAAGGGACACCCCTGCAAAATGCCGTTTGCTGCGTTGAAGGCTTCCCCTATTCCGCCCGCGGTTTTAAAGTGTCTCCTGATGGCAGAGTATACTCCTCTTAGCGCTCTCAGGACCCCTTTGTCGATTCCCATGTACTCCACCAGTCTGAACATTATGTCGTGAGGGAGGCGATCGAAGCACTTCTCGTAGTCTACGGACAGCCCATACAAAGGCCGTCCGCACTCGATTGCATGCTCGATCCGCAAGGCTACTTCGAACATGACGTCGTCCGCCCCTCTCAGAGGCACCGCCCCGCGTACTCCATCGGGTATCCATTGGCAGACCCACTCGCCCAGCATCCGAAGCCGCGTCGCCGCCCAGAGTCGGTAGACAGCACTTGTCACCGAGATTGGGCGCAAGTTCATCGGTCCCGTCTCTCCCTCATTCTTTGGTATGAGAGTTATCAACGCCGTCAGAAGTGTCCGAGGCCAACGGCCAGTCTCTTCGACTACCCTAAACAATTGCGCGAACCGCTCAATCGCTTCATCTGGCAGCGCCGCCAATTCGTGGACTCGCCAGCCTTCTGCCCCCGGTGCCGTTTCCTTGCCCAGCTTGGTAAGAGTTTTCAAGAGATCTCCCTTCGTTATCGGCGCAAGTGCAACCGGTTCTGTCCGTTTGATAGATGCCTCAAACTGCTCCTTGAAGTCATCCCATCGCGGCGCCGAGTTCCGGAAGTGTCTCTGAAAAACTCCCCCCCACGCGTTTGGCCCACGTAGGATCCTGTCCATCTCTTCCGGGTTCCATGTAACATTCCCATCCTCGTCTTTGATGAAATTCACCTGTTTCCTGTCTTCCTGCTTCAGCCATGAGAAAATCCGCCCGGGTCTCGTCTTAACCGCTAGCTGCATGCGGTCTCGCCATTCTCGTACGCGCGCGTCTCTCACCTTCTCGGCGAGTTTACCCTGACATCCTATCAGGCCTTCCATCATGTGCATGAGGTCCGCCCCTACAGGTGGGCTTGGTCTCCCCCATACTTCCTTGTACGGCCCTTCAGCCATAAGGCGTGTTCCTATCCTTTTTGCTTTCTCCCATCGTCGCTTTCTCATCCGATCGGTTTGCATGCTGGCCGGTCCGTTCTCCCCGTCGGCGGCAATGGCCTGCAGTTGCCTCAGGAGACGTGAGGTTGAGCGTTCTTCTACGCTGGCCGCCACTCCGGTTCGTCTCCCCTGCGGTGCTGCGGTTGGTCGACTTTGGATCTTCGTTTCTCTCGTCCGGCCTGTAAACTTCTTCTCCAACTTCTCGGACCTTCTCGCCAGATACTCCTCCGCAGGTCCCGACGCCAGTCTCCACGTCTCCTCCACCGCCTTCCTGGCCAAGGCCCGCGCAAGCTTATCTCTCGTCTTTGCCAGCGTCTCCTCGGCGAGCGATCTCTCATCTTCCTCGCTCAGGTTTGGCATTCTTCTAGGAAAAGCCGCCGGCCTCACCATTGTTCTTTGCCGGTCCTGGAACCTTTCCAGATTCATTCGGACGACAATCGCGTGGTGCGTTGGTATCGGCTTGACCTCCACGACCTCTACGCTTTCGACTGCTTGCATGGCAGCCTCGTTGGCTAAAACGAGGTCTATCCGCGTTCCTCCCTCTGCCTGCCAGCATGTTTTTGCTGGCGACGTCCCGTTTCGCATGGCGACATGGTGAGCCACGTCGGTCCACTGCCCAATCGAAGTCGCGGCTCGCAGGGTCCGCGATGTTTCCACTGTCGTGTTGAAGTCGCCTAGGATAAGGGTGGGGACGCTGCCGAGAGCAGAAGCGGCTTCGAACACCCTCTCGAACAAGCTCTCTCTCGACTCCTGTTTGCCGGCATGCCCGTATACTGTCATCATGTGTAGCATGTTCCTTCCTCCTCCAATTGGTGTGGCCACGTGGTGCCATCTTCCTGTATCCCACAACGTCCTTTCCAGCTCATGGTCTTTTCCAGGAATCCAAACCTTTCCTTCCCCCGCTCGGATATAAAACCCCACCCCGCCAGGTGCGGTCTGCGTCCCGCCTCTCGCCGCTTTGGTCGTCGGTTGTGGCTTCGCCGTGCACAGCCGTCCCCCCAATTCCTTTCGGACAAGTTGCTCATACACTTTTGCCGACGGTGCATCCAGCCGAAGTTCTTGCATCGCTATGAAGTCCGCGTCAAGCGTGGCGACGTCGAGGTAGTGCTTCCGGTAGGAAGTCACGTTTACCGTCGCGACTGATATCCCCCTCGGCCGGGTCGTCGTTCGCCTTGATCTTTGTGAGGGCAGCGTCTGCGGCGGCTGCCGTGGCTGCGAGGTCGACGATCTTTGTGAGGGCAGCGTCTGCGGCGGCTGCCGTGGCTGCGAGGTCGACTTCTCGTGGCACGGGTGCGGTTGTCGGTTTGGGGGCGGTGTTCTTCGCTGGGCGATTAACAGCCTCGCGAGGGGCACGGTATTGGTGTCTGCTTGTTCCAGCAACTGCAGGCTTTGTAAGGGGAGCTGGAGTCGGTCGTAGTGTAACGGTTGGTAGGTTATCACTAGCGTCCGGTCCGCCCCATCTGACCTCCACCGCTTTATCACTCCACGATGGGCGGCATTCACCACCCAGATGTTGCACTTTAGCACCTGTGCTGCTGCATTCAAAGTCAGCTCGTCTCCGTATGTTCGGTCAGTTTCCATTCTCTGCAGGTACTGCCCCATCTCTTCTCCTCCCAAGTAGTCATAGTACCTTGCGGTATTCGCTTCGATGTCTCGGACCACTCGCTCCCTCAATGCGCCTGCGTCGATTCCGCCGTAGCTGTCCGCAATTGCCGTGAATTGGCAATTCCCGTCTCCCGGAACTTGGATGTACCTTGCGCACATACCGCGCGCCGTTCGTTCCATCCACTCATAGTCGGTGTCGTCGTCATCTGCCGTCCCTGTTACGTCCCCTCCTCCGACCAGGTTGGCCTCGCTTCATTTCGCGGTCGACGATACAAAACCGGCCAGCGTCGACTGCCTGTCCGATTTCTTTGTCGTGGATGCAGCGGAGTTCTGCATCTTCGCCGGTGGCTTTGCCTCGTTTCGTTCCTGAGACGCCGATTCGGTGCCGGACCTCGCCCTTTTCTTCGCCCCCGTCTTCTGGCCCCCCGGCTTGGTGCCTTTCGTCTTCTTGGTCTTCCCTTCCTCGCGGTCCGCACTCGGCTGTCGCCGCGGTGACGGCGACTTCTGTGCTCCGGCCTGCTTTGTCTGCACTTCCGCCAGTCGTCGACGTGCAGGCGCTGCAAGGTTGTATCGCAGGCGTTGCCATTGCGAGTCGTGCGGAGACGAAGAAAGCCGTCGGTGGAGGCGTGCGAAAAGGAGCATGCGCGATGGTGGTGCTAGGCGCGGTGCCAGAGCTGGCAGGCCTGAAGGGGCACACAAGCCCGGTCGTAATCAGACGAGGAACCCGGGTTGAGACGACGACGGGGACCCTCTTCCAGCTGGGAGAAAAGCCAGTCAGTTCGAAATTGACGATGAGAGAAGCGCCAATGCCAGACGCGCGTGAGTGGGATGACACCCATCGACTGTCTGTGCATGTTCCCCGGCAGTACACAACGCCGGGAGAGTGGGAAGAGGCGACTAGCAACCTGCGAGCTTACCTTCAGCGATTCGCAGGGGAGGCGGGCGTTGACGGCCGAGCCATCGGGATCACCGGTGTTGAGACACGCGGTAGAGCCGAGGACCCGGCGCGATCTATCGGCGCACTTTTGCGTGTTACCGGCGAGCAGGCGAAGACGCTCGAGGCTGCATCGGGTCATCGCGGCGTTTTCGTGCGCGATAAGAAGGACGCAGGGCCGATCGTCTGGCTGGCTGCCAACACGACCCTCCCTGAGGCAAGGGAGTTAGCAAGGCGCCTGCAGGCACGGAGGCTGGCGGCCAACAGGCGCGGGCTCGGGCTTCGGGTGGCACCGGAGGCCGAAGAACGCGTCCGGACCGCGGTGGGAGAGAAGGCCGTGCCAAAAAGGAACGGGATGCCGTGGGACGTCTACGGATTTGCAAAACGGACCACGGCAGCCCAGGCTGAAGCCTTTCTGAGAACGGCAGGGTGGGAGGGGGTGACTGCAATCAAAGTCATTCCGAAGAGAGGAAGGGTGCTCGCAGTGGTGAGGGGAACGGAACCGCCCTCATGGGTCTTCGGTGTTACCGGAGGGGGAACACGCATCGAGGTTTCCTCAGCCCGGCCGATCTCCGAGACCGAACAGAGGTGGGTGCAAGCAGCGGCACCGGAGAAGAGACGAGACCCTGCAGAGGTCGGCTCAGTACGGGAGCAGGAAAGATACACCTGGGCGGAGTTTTTGAGCTGCTACGGAAAGAGAAAGGGAATCGAACGATGGCGCGAGGCTGGGAAGCAACTGCCCGAGGGAGGGAGTGCAGCGAAGGGTTTGAGTGGCGGAAAGAAAGGCAGTCCTATGAAGGGCGGTAAAGGCGGGAAGGACTTCAACATTGAATCGGCCACTGGGCCAGCAGGCCCTAATCCAGCCGGCACACCAGAAGCAACAGAGATGGAGGAGCTGCGCGCACAGCTGAAAGAAGCTCTTCGCCAGATCGAGGACCTCACCAAGCGGACGACCGGCACGTCCCAGTCCTCACTTCGCAGCTCGGCATGCTGCTTGCTCTTCTTCGCTGGCACCCACTGCCATGGGGTCTCCGCCTTTGTCTGCGTCGGCCGCATTGTCTCATCAGAGTCAACGCGTTGCCCAGGACCACCGCTCGGAGGTGCAGACATGTTGATAATCGTTTGTGTGATTTTCTTGTTTCCCAGTCCCCGTCTTGTTGCGTTAGTGGGGAGTCATTTGCAAGCAAATGAGTATCACACTATGCCAGCTTTTCGCTACGTGACTCCAGAAGGGTCACTTTTTCCGCGCTTTCGGCGCGGCGCAACTCTAGTCGGTTGCAACTGTTGTTGGCAGTTGCTCACGATCTCATAATCCGAAAAGGAATCGGAGTCTTCGCTTTCTCGCTTGCGCCGATAGGCACGCCGCGATGCGGAGGACGTGAGTAGCCGGGAAGAGCCGGCGGGAGGGCGCGATCGTTGTGTGACCCGTGGAGGGTCGGAACCAGAATCAGAAAAAGGGCCCGAGTCAGGGCCTGCCATCGAAGAGGGCCGGGCGGGGCCGGGTGGGCGCGGAGTGTTCGGGCCGGCGAGGCCAGTGCCGTCGTCGCCGAGATCGGCGCGTCGTCGTCGTGCGCGCAGCGCGGCTGCGGGAGAGGTCGTGGGGGTGCAAGGCGCGGGTCGCTTCCTGCCTGCTGGCGGGGGGGCGCGCTTCGGGGGCGATTTCGTCGTCCGCCTTCTCCGGCCACGGCTGGTAGGTGTCCCCGGTGGGGACGGCGCGCGCCGCTTCCGGCCTGTGAGGCCGTCGCTCTCGCCGCGACCGCCACCGCCGCCGCCGCCGCGACCGCCACCGCGTGCGCCGCCGCGTGCGCGGCCGCGACCAGTGCCGCGGCCGCCGCCTCCGTCTCCGCCACTGTTGTCTCCGCCGCCCCGGCCGCCATGACCACCGCCACCCCCGTCGCCACTGCTGCTGTCGCGGCCAGCACCACCCCTGTGATGCCCCCGTCCGCAGCACGCGTCGGCGTTCGGGCAGGTCCCGCATCGCGTCAGCCGATGCGCCCGGCAGCATTGAATGCGCAGGCCGTCGTCCGGGCGGTGGTGCACCTGGCAGCACTGGTCAACTACAAGGCTGTAGTTTCTTCGCATGCCAGTGCACACCGCGCACTTCTGCTTTGCGCAGGCATCGCAGACCGACTGCGTGCGGAGCAGAGGGTCCGCCTGCGCAGCCGGTACAAGCACGGGAAGGCGCGGGCGTTGCGGCAGAGGGGTGGGCACGTCCCAGCGCAGCGAACGCTGTGCCCGCCGCGCCGCGTCGTACTGCGGGAACACGTCCCCGCCCCAGTTCTTCCCGTCCCCGGCAGCTGCCCGCGGAAAGCTCGCCTCCAGCACCCCGTGCGTCTCCTCGCCCCCGGCGAAGCGTGGGCGAGGTGTCAATCCCCCCCACAGCATCGGCGCCCCCAGGGTCCTCATCGAGCCCACCCGGACCTTCCGCTCGGCAGGCAACGGCGACGGCAGCTGCAGGTCCTGGCACAGGCGGCACAATGTCGACAGCATCGTCCAGAGGGTCTTCCCCCTCTGGTTGGCGGCGAGCCTTCGTATTCCCGGGGGGGCAGGGACGTCGACCCCGGTGTGGACCTCGAAGTCCACTGCCAGCTCGACGCACGACACCTCGCCCGCGTCGGTCCACCTCAGTGCCGACAGCCAGCCCTTGAGCGCCCGCATCGCACGGCCGCCGTACGGCCATCTCGGCGGCTCATCCGGAAGGCGGTCGAAGTCGAACAGGTGTTGCACCGCCGGCAGCGGCGCAGCTGCGTGCCAGGGGTGCATCGGTTGCACTGCGGAGAGGCGGCGTCGCTCCGCCTCCACGCGTGCAGTGTACACCGCCGCCATGAGGCGGTGAAGGGCCGCGACCTCCACCCGCATTCCTTCGACAATAACCCCATGCACACGCGTGCAAGACGGCCATCTCGCCCGGTCCGCCCGCAGGAGTTCGGCGAAGCAAGGACGGCCGCGAATCTCGTCGTAGGCGGGGCACTCCCACCACAGGTGATCCGCTGTGTCCTGGACGCCCCGGTCGCAGTCCCTGCAGCCGCGGTCCAGCGGCGGACGCTGAGGTTCCGAAGAGGAGGATTCGGAGACGTGCTCGTCAAAGCTGCCGGTCGTATCAGAGGCGGTCGACGACACGGACGCCGAGGAGCTCGGCGACGTTTCTCGCCAGCGTCAGCCGTCGCTAGGCGCAGCTCGTTCGTACGCCTGCAGTCCACCCCTGCCTGCACGCCGTCGTAAGACGGCCGTTGCCTCGCAAGCTGCGTCCAGGTCGTCTGCCGTAGCCGTGCCCGGATGGCGTGGTGCCTCTCGCCCCTCTCCATGTCGAGAAGCCGGCGGCCCTCGAGCGCCGCGGTCGCAAAGTCGTGGCCTTCGAAATCGATGCCCGCGACCGTGAAACCGTCAGAGATGGCGATCCCGACAGGTCCCAGGCGCGCCTTCGGCAACAACACACCGTGCCGGCTGTAAAGCCGGGCGATGTTCAGCATGCGGGCGTGTACGCGGGGGAGCCTCTCGCACGTGTCGAAAAGCGAGCACAGGATCCTGTACGGCCGAGCCAACAGTGGGTCCATTCGGTGGGCTTTCGCCAGGATGGCCAGCACCGCCGTCACATTCCTCGACGGATGCTTCGTCCCGAAAGCTCCCTTCACTACCCGCGACCGCAGCCCCCTGAGGCACGTCTGCGTGTACCCCTCGTACGAGCACCCCGCCAGCACGCTTCCGAGGACATTGGAGCTCGCCACCTCGCAGCGGACATCGAATGGAAGGCGCGAGGTGCTCAGCCTGTCCAGCAATGCGTTATGGGCCTTCAGACGCGCGTCGTTGGTACGTTCCGCCTGAACGCTCGCGACACTCGTACGCACACCGAGGATCTTCGCCGCCGTCGCTGTCGGTATCGTCTCGTCGCCGACTGCCAGCACGCTCGTATAGGGCCGCCGCCGACGCTGCCGCACCGTGCCCGCGGGGATCCCCATCGCCAGTGTCTTCGTCATGTTCAGCCGCATCCCTGTCAGGGCGCAGAACTGTGCGATGACGTCGACCGCCTGCTGCAGCTCGGACTCCACGGACGCGAAGAGCGTGGCATCATCCGCCAGCGACTCCGACGAAACCTCCGGTACGCGCGCCGACACCGCTCGGAGCACTATCGACAGCAAGGCGTTGATGAGGATCACCGAAAGTGGGCACCCCTGCAAGATACCGTTGGTGACCTCAAACTCGGAACCCACGCCCAGCGGCAGCTTAAACCGGCGCTTCATCCCACGGTACATGGCGCGCAGGGGGCGCAGGATGCGCGCGTCGAGGCCCATCCCTTCGGCAAGCCGGAGAACGATCCCCTGCGGTACCCGGTCGAAGCACTTCGCGAAATCGAGTGCGACCATGTACAGCGACTTCGACTCGTCGAGCAGCGTCTCCTCGATCAGCGTCGTCAGCTCCATGAGGACGTCGTCCGTCCGATGCCCTCTGCGGAAGCCGTGCTGCGACGGAAGAATCCAGCCGTCCTGCCACTCCATGACGTCTTGCAAACGCCTGCAGGCCCATAACCGATAGACGCAGCTCGTCACGGTGATTGGCCGCAAGTTGGTCGGCGAGGTGTCGTCGGTCTTTGGTATGAGCGACACCAACGACGTCAGCATACCCTTCGGCCACTCCCCTCGCTCCTCCACCAGATTGAAAAGCGTCGCGAACCCGTCCAGCAGCTCGTCGGGCAGGGCCTTCAGTTCGTCCAAACGCCAGCCGTCCACCCCACACGCCGTAGTCTTCTTCTTCCGCTTGTTGAGAACATCCCGTAGCTCCCTCCCGGTCACATCCCGCAGGTCCATCTGGCGGCGGGGAATAAAACCCTCGAAGGCCCTGCGGAACGCCTCGTACTCGGGCTCTGGGCGTCCTTCCCCGTACATGCGCAGGATCGGGTCCCACGCCTCCTGCAGCACCTCGTCCATCTCCTCGACGTTGGCGGTGAGCCGCCCGTCCGCTGTCCGCACCGCATCGGCCGCCTGCCCGGACCCCCCCGCAGCATCGACACAAGCGCCCGGCGATCCGTCCCAAACATCGTCAGCTGCCTCTCCTGTTGCTGCCTCTTCCGTACCCTCGCCGCAGCCGCGTTGAATCTCGCACTGCGCAGTCGTACGTCGTGCAAGTAAACGCGACAGTGTTTCACAGTGTCTCACGTGGTTCCACTTTCTTACACAAACGTTCCCAAGAGCGACTGGTGATATCATGTGAAAGACATGGGATTTTTTGTGAAATTTGGTGTGTCTCCAATGTAGCCGGCCACCCCAAGTATGCGACATTTTTGTCCCTTGTGCTAAAACCAGCCAAAAACCTGCCCTCGGGGACACAATGACGGATAGTTTGTCCGGCAAAAAGTAGTCGCCGCCTGCAGCACCGCTCCTCCCGTTCATGTTCAGGGGCTGCGGCGGCTCCGTGACGAAGGTCTTCTCCTCGAGTTGATCAGGAAGTACACCAGCGCCATCTCCCACGCCGTGTTCGTCAGGAGCAGCAGCGCCCACACGGCATCGTCCGAGTCGATCATTTTCCTACTTCTTCCTTTTTTCTTCTTCTCTCTCTGAGACCAGGAGGTTTTCCTGGCCCCCGCGAGACCAAAGTTTCACTGTGAAAGAAGTTTTACTAGTAATAGGCACGATTTTGACCTCCAGAAATACACTTTTTCCCCACGAGGCGCGAGCTTTTTAAAAGAAGAGTAGCTGACATGCCCGCACAGCATCGTCCCGGTCAATCATTTTTCTACTTCTTCCTTTCTTTCTTCTTCTCTCTCTGAGACCAGGGGGTTTCCCGCGAGACCAAAGTTTTACTGTGAAAGAAGTTTGACTAGTAATAGGCACGATTTTGCCCCCCCCCCCGAAAAAACTTGGTTTCCCACGCTGCGCGAGCTTTTCAGAGTGAAAGCTTTTTCAGAAGAAGATCGGCTGCCATGCCCACTTCACACGAACAAGCTTTCCCGACGACGAGGACGACGGAGAAAGACCGTCGGTTTTCAGAAAACAGACAAGGTCCCTATGCGGGAACCATTCAACAACAATACAAGCCTTTTCCTTTTTGTTCAGCATTTACGGTAAGGTACCAGGGAAAGCCTGCTACACGGGAGCCAAGCTTCACGTGTTCGGCGGTACTGCAGAGCCACGGACCTACGGGTCAAGTGGCTACCGATTTCCCAAACTAAAGCATCAAGACTTGGCGCACCTTGGGGCTTGGCGCTCGCGCTGAACACAAGCTCGTCGAGACGGTCAGCCGCAGGGCAGAGCGGACGGGGTTGTGGCACTGTGCTGCCTCCGACTCAAGCTTTGCAAGCTGTGGTTGACCGTCACGTTCCTGGACCAGGAGCGGCCTTTTTCTTTTTTTATTATCGGGGTCAACTCCACACGTTGGCGAGTGAGCTGGTCTGGACCGCTCATCTGCGATGGGTTGAATCGGGTTACGCGCGCTCCGATACTGAGTAGTCCAGGGACGACAGAGTTTTGTTACGCGCGTTCCGATACTGAGTAGTCCAGGGACGACAGAGTTTTGAATTCCCCATCGTATCCCGTCACTCGCTTTCATCCTGACTGTCTGCACCAGTATATCGAACGAAGGAGAATGCCAGCGTATACGCGCTGGCCATCATAGAACTGACGATTGATCGTGAATTGTGTATGGCAGCAAGAGACGATTTGGTTCGTAACGTGCCGATACGGCGGAGGGTGCGCGTTCTCTCGAAAAGGTACAAAGGTACGTGAGAATCGACACACCCATCCGGAGCCCGCCAAGCTCTGTTTTCCTGTTTCAAAACAAGCTCTTTATTGCCCTTCGAGCGCGCAAAATTTCGCTGCAGGGTATTGTCCTGTCATGAGGGTACGTGTCGGCAAGTGACCGTGAAAACGGGCTGGCGCCCTTTATGTCCAGTACACTGCTAGTGGCCGCACATAAGGGACACGTGGCGCCAGGCTGCTTCATCAGAGACACCTCATAGCAAGCATGCTCTCGACGGTAAGGCCAAAGCAAACAGACACCGATGATCGGGTGGGCTTCCGCTGCGCCGGAAATAAGCGACTTCAACCTCGATCTGGGCTTTCTCTTACTAGCCGGAAACTGGAAGCTGAAGACGTTCACGGAAAATATAGAGCCAAACTAGAAAGGAATGGCGTAGAGAAGTTGTGTTCGCATGCAAATGAGTCCCCACTAACGCAACGAGAGCATTGTGTTCGATTGTGACTCGGCGTGTCAGCGATGATCAGGATATTCTGTCGCTGTTGCCAACTGTTCCACGGGTGGGTGGGCGGGGGAACCTTTTGTACGTGAGTACAAACCTTCTTTCCGAAGGTGTTCCTGAACGGTTGTAGAGGTTGACTAATCGATAATAAAAGAATCTTCATTTTCTTTTCACTTGCTGTAACAGTTAGTGTGTGAAAATGAAGACCTCCTTTATTATCGGGGTCAACTCCACACGTTGGCGAGTGAGCTGGTCTGGACCGCTCATCTGCGATGGGTTGAATCGGGTTACGCGCGCTCCGATACTGAGTAGTCCAGGGACGACAGAGTTTTGTTACGCGCGTTCCGATACTGAGTAGTCCAGGGACGACAGAGTTTTGAATTCCCCACGCAGCTCTGTCTACCTAATCCCATCGCAGTCGAGGACGAGGCGCAAATACGCAAGAGGAAAATGAAGGCGATTGGTAACGAGGACGAGCTAGGTTTGTGCAGACAGGTTTTCGAGTCGGGACGCCGGCGAATTGTGGATATCAATTGTGTCTTATTTGCAGCAACTTGTGGTCTCATTGTTTCAGTAAGTGTGCTGTTGGCGATGACATGCGGTCGTATTTGTTGTTGGAACTGTGTCGGCTTCAGCGAGTGTCATCGTATTTTGGTGACTGCTCGAGGATGCCTTCGAGGCAGATGAAGTGGAAACAACAAGGTGTCTCTGGCGATTGGACATGTTGTGAGCCGTTTCGATTCTCTCGAGTCATATCCGTGGATCCAGAGAGGTCAGACAGCCTCTTGCTAAATTGGCATGGCCGTCTGTTGAAGAGGTTGTTCCTTACTTTGACAAGAGTTGTCAGAGTGTCCACGTTTTCTTGGAGCATACGGCCTTGGTTGGCGACGTCAAAACGTTCGGAATGAGGCTGCCTTTCAAGGAACATGCACGATGCCAAAGTAAACAATCAGCCCGAGAAGAGTAGCCGCCGAGCTGCCCTGAACCTGCCGGACATTCCGGAGGTTGATAGTGGGCGAATGGAACCCGCGTTCCACTCGACTTCTCCGCCAAAGAATCTCCCTCTATCCACCTTTCGGGGCCGCATGCTTGTTGGTATTTCGTCACCAGGCGGCGTTGCCGAAACAGCAGACATTCTGCTGGGAGTGTTATCCAAGCTGGACAAAAGAAGTGTTGCCGTCAGTCGTCCAATGCGATGCCATCGCTCTCTTGATCTTTGAAGCGGTAGCAAGAATACCTTGCTCGGGATGACATCCAGGGTCGCAGCGCATGTGTTCACGAAGGGATGCCACACGACAGGGATTGAGTACGGAGCACGCCTATGAAACCCACGAACGTATCCCTGTAGCAGACACGACCTCGTCGCTTGGAACAATCGATACGCGAAGGCTCTAAGGACCGGCATCGACAACGCTCGCGAGCAGGCAAGACGAAACACGCCACCATCACGCAACCCGTCCGACAGACAACCGCTCATGCCTGCAGAAGTCGGGGCGCACTTGAAGTGTGGCCACACGGGTATCGTGGCTAAGGTTCCCACCTGGCACGGTTGTCTGTGGTTCGGCTCGGGTCCTTGTTGTGATCCGGGTGAAGTCTTGGGCTGAGCTAGAGAGCGTCCCTTGTGACTGGTGTTTGTGTGCACCGCCTGAAAGTGGAACGCACCGGCGCCGAGACCGGCAGTGCGTTCAGCCCGGCCGCCGCCGCGGCCTCCGGCCTCCCAGTCGATTCGGATGCAACTGCCTGCTTGAGGTGCCAACCTGGCCAGCACAGTCTGACCTCTACGAAAACACGGTATTGAAACAGACGTGCAGCATCAATGGAAGAACGCGTACAACTGTCTTCATTCATAAAACGATCTGCTATGGGGCGGAAGGACTGGAACCTGGCTTAACAGAATGTCTGCGCGTGCGCCAGTAACTCGACAGCCAACATTTTCCGCAGCACCTGTTGAAAGTCATAGCACAAACGCAGCAACAGAATCCGAAATGTGTGGGTACTTTCATTCGTACTACGACAAGAACCACGCGCGCAAAAGCGACGATGCTCAACCTCGCGGGGTCGTTGGAGCAGCAATGTCCGGAGTCAACGGATTTGTGCGCAGACTTGGCTTTGGGTTTCCCATCGGCAATAAACTGAGCGAGGATGCGGTTTGCTATGCTATGCGTCGGAACAGAAGTGGCAAGAGTATCTGCATCTCGACGAAGGGGAGAGGCATTGTGGATGATCATGGATGGTCGAAAGAAATACTCGAGGGGCTGCCTTGTGCTTACTTCGAAGGAGGCTAGAGGGGGAGAAACAATACAACTACAAAATGGGTCTTTTTTGTTGAACGCTTACGCGGGAAACTTCAGCCGTACTCTTATTATTAGTTAGACGCAAACAAGTCACTGGGACAAAGCGCTTGAACTGGAGTTCTACCTCAGCAACGTCCTGTGGTTTTGCACGGAGTCAGCCGCGAGAGACTACAACTGTCTATCGAAGTTCGGTATCGTCGCGGCGCGACGCATCTAAGGAATCCAGTCTGTGAAGGAGACCGGACAGGGCTTCCTTCCACCACGTCAAAGCACATTAAGTCGTTCGCGTAGCTTTCGACGTTCATCTTCGTGTATGTCGGTCCAAGATAGGACAAGGCTCGTCCTGTTCCGTTCTTCTTGCCCAGAGTACCTCTTCATGGAAGATATGCGTGGGATGTCTGCTCCCTATCAAATGGAAGTCGTCGAAATAGCCGTGTTCTCTGCACTCCAAACATCATCTACGCCGATGAGACTGTGGGTCATAGGCTTCTGCTTGTCATACAAGGACCCCCGCAAGAGATTATACGGCTGCTGCTGAGAGACTCCTCTGCACAGGTAATGCAAGCTGAAAAGATCTATGCAGGTGATGTCCTCTGAAGGGACTTACCAATTTGATGCCTTCAATAGTTGATGCTCGAAGAGGGGACTTCCAGTGAAGAGACCTACCATTCGATGCTTGATGCAAAGAGTTGTAGTCGATGCTCGATGAAGAGTCTTACACAGGCGATGCCCGCTGATGTGACTTACGCGATTGATGCTCGATGAAGAGGCTTGCGTAGTTGATGCTCGACGAAGACACCGTTGATGCTCGATGTAGCGGTCTGCTAGGTAACGCGCTTTGAGGAAGCTTTGAGGGGTCTACTGACTTGTTGCCCGGTTAGGCCTTTACAGTTGACTGACGGGACCAACCACTGGAGGGATGATGCTCGATGTTGAGACTTACTAAGTCGGTGTCCGCTGAAGAGACTTGAAGAAGATGCTTACACGGGTAGTGTCCCGACTCGACTTGGTTGTTTGGTTGCACGATCGAGACGTCAACAGTTGATGTCCTCTGAAGGGACTTAATCAGTTGATGCTCACTGAAGAGATTTACACCTTTGCCGTTCAAGGACCTTGCACGTTTGATGCTCAATGAAGAG